>OZ024817.1:11636015-11864486 GCA_964017055.1 Chloromyia formosa
ACTTTTCTTTCAAAAATCTGTGATCGCTTGTTGCTGTTTTGGAGCAGGTGAGCCAAATTGGTGAGGCATATGTAAAAATAGGGCGAATGAGGGATTTGTAAGTGATTACATTTACCTTCCTCGACTATCCCACCGATCTTGAAAAGAGGTACCGAATTTTATTGAAGTTAATATAAGCTCTCTTAACCCTCTAACCCCTTTACCCGCCTTGAGGCAGGTATCATAAAATCCTCATCATCGTGCTATTTTACTATTTTTGTTTAATTATAGTTAGTTATCCCGTTACAAAATCAACAAACGATTATTTTTTTGTAAGCTTCGACTATAGAAGTCTAATAGCGTGTAGTTTCTGATCATTTTTGTGAGAGCTTGCAAAGTGAACAGACGTTTAAAATATTTTTGAAAAGTGCAAAACTAAAAAGTAAAAAAAAATTGTTTCCATTAATTGAATTTCGGTTGGAATTTCAGAGAGCATAGGTAATTAAGTTATTTCCACTATAGCTTATAACTGTGTTGTAAATTTTGAAAATCGGCGGAGTTTGTTGATATATACTGATAACCGCCTAGAGGCGGGTATACGGGTTGAGCGAAGTTTTGTGTGATCAAATCTTGATTGTGTCATAACTATTTTGTTCACATTGTATCAATATATTTCAATATATATCTAAATTTATACTATTACTGTTCACAAAATATTGGTTAACGCTATGTTTTACATAGATTCATTTCGATTAGGTGTGATTTCATGGAAATGGAATATTCCAAATCGTTGCCGAAGCCATTCGTCCGAAAAAGGCTGGGAGACATGACCTAGGTAGAATGAACTAAGAAGTGGGATCTTAACCGGATGACTGAAGAACAGCTTTAGGAGTTTCTGAGCTTAGTAAGCGGTGATGAAGATTTTGAAGCTGATGATGACCTATATTCATGTCGGAAAGAATGGAAAGAAAAAAATATGACAAAAATGAAGGGTATGATGACTGTCCACTGATTATACGGGAGTATAACAGTCACATTGGAGGTGTATATCTTATGGATGGACTTTTGGTTCGATGTCACATCCGGCTGAAGATAAGAGATGCCGTTACAAGGCTTTTTTATCATCAATAGATATGGCGACTGTAAGACGGAACGCACCTTATTCGCGTTCGCGTGTTTTCTGTCAAACGGGTTGAATCTTTGCTAGAATGACACTACGTCAGTTTGACAAAGATTCGGCGGTTTTCGTTTCACCAATTGTGTTAACTCTTGTGTATTTAAACGAGCAATTAGGTAACTAATGTGTGCTGATATTTGCCTTATACTACCCAGTCGTTTGTTTCGTCGCTCATTTCTTGCCTAGTTATCTGTTGTAAAGGACAACAATCAACCAAATGTTTTGAAATGATGATGCCCGATCATTTGTTAAACTGGAGGAGTGTCATTCTAGCAAAGATTCAATCCGTTTGATAATAAACACCCGAACGCGATCAACGTACGCTCACCCTAAAGGCGTACCTTCTCAACAAAAAAAAAATATCGCAAGTCATGTTGAATCAGATGATGAAGAGCCAATAAGATATACACTACCACAGTTTCGTGAAGAAATTGCAGCTACTTTATGCGTTTACAAACACAAACGATCAGTGGGTTGCCCTACTGCTTCAAAACCAGAGCCAACTAACTTCAAAACCAAAGCCAACTAACTTCAAAAGCAACCACAGCTTACCAAGAGGTCAACAAACTAACTGCTCCCGGTACTTGCGATTGGATGGCTTGTGTCACCCTGGAGTATATGGTTACCTAAAATAGGCGAAAAGAAAGTACGCAAATACTGCAAAAAGCTTGAAACTTGAATACTTTTGTCAGAAATGCAATGTGCATTTATGCTGCTCAACATCAAAAAATTGTTTTCATGTATACCATACACGGAAAATATAAATTACTAGGAAAATACTTAGTTATTTATGTTTTTTTTTTTCGTATATGGTATTCATGAAAACAATTTTTTGATGTTGAGCAGCCCAAATCCACATTGCATTTCTGACAAAGGTATTGGGTTTCAGACTTTTTGCAGTAGTATTTGCATTCTTTCTTTCCACTTATTTTGGGTAACTATACGTGTGCTTATATTTAAATGAAAAAGATATTGCAACTGAAAGAAAAGTGTTCAATAAAACATTTTGTTGGAACAACTCTTTTTTTTTTCTACGGTAAACCCGTATGCCCGCCTCGAGGCGGACATTCTTTATTTCCTCTTAGAGGGCAATCCTCAACAAAAATCATGAAACTGAGATCATATTCGAATTTATCATACCAAATTTAAACTAGATACAAAATTCTTATCTAAGTATTTAATCGTTTTAAGAATCGAGGGTTAGAGGGTTAACTGTTTCGTGGACATGGGGGTTGAACCGGAGGAACTTGTTAAACAAGACCCCTAGATATTTCAAAGAGACTTTAGGGTGGACTGGCGTGTTTCCTACCGTAATAACACCTTTTTTGCTTTATTCACTAAAGTTCATGAACCAGAAAATATATGTAGATGGGCTCCAGAAGAGATAAAATTGCGTTTTTTCTGCGTTAATACGGATACCCCAACTTTAGAGATACGACTCCAGTTGGATTAGTTAGCTGTTGACCCTTAAAACGGTCGTTAATGGGTCGGTGTCAGCAGCGAAAATTAGAGTGTCATCTGTGTATTGAATTATTCCCGCTTGAGGATCTTCAAGAGTTGGGAAGTCCACCGTGAAGATATTGTACATCATAGGTCCGGTAATTGAACCTTCTGGTACCACTGAGGTCACTGGGAATAGGTCAGAACTGTTTTCGCGAAGGGTAACTCTGAACTTTCTATTTAAGAAGAAGCCGATAGCAATTCTATGATAATTACCGAAGATAGGGAACCGAAATTAACAAGTTTGTAGACCAAGCCTTCGGTCCACGCAATAAAAGTCTTTCTCCAGGTCTAGGGTACAGAGAAGTTTAGGATGATTCCCATTATCTATATTTCCCAGCACTGTCTCGTGCGAATATTGTAAAACCTTTTGGTTTCCATGCTTAGAACGAAACCCGGATTGGTGGCTGGGGATAATTCCCGCTTCTTCGCAGTGTCTAAATTTGAGATTTAGGCATACTTTTTCAAATAACTTGCCCACATTGAATAGCATGGAGAAGCTTTTTGCCTTATGGCTTTTCTCTTTCTTATGGACTGGCATTATTTTCGCTATTTTCCATGCATCCGGAAAGTATCCTTTGTTGACGCAATTATCGAAAATCACTTGTAATAGCGTAATAGCTGCACCTGATAGCCTCTTAAGCACTAAGTTGGGAATATCATCCAGTCCGAAGGACTTTTTATTATTTAGAGCTTTAATATGTGCTTGAAGAGTATCTCGGCCAATAAAGGTATCAGTATCTGATGGACTTGTTGATAGGTTTTGCTGAGTGAATTCGCAGATTTGCTAGTTCTAATCCTACATGTACTGCTGTTTCTGAACGACTGTCCGGAGAGGTCGTATTGAGTTGTCTCTGGAAAATATCTACGAAAATTTGTAGCTGCTCTTGAATATTGTAGACCTGCTGCCCACCATTAATTAGTTAGAGTTCCTTGAGATTATTGAACTTGCCCGAGAGAGAATTTATTTCCTTGAACATTTGGGGGCCAGATTTGATTGCCGATAGTCTTTCAGAAAGCCGACGACTGCTAAATTTGGCTATATTCACCGTAATAATTTTAGCTAAGAGGCTGGCTTCTTATCTCTCTTAATTGCCGTAACCTCTTGTGGGGCATAGCGCGTCAACTGTTCCATGTGGTCCAGTTGACGTTTCGACAGCATAAACTGGTTTCGGAGAATGCAGTTGCCAGCATCCATGGCCACGAACGTTGTCGGGGACGGGACTCGAACCCGAAACGCCGGTAGTCAAACATGAGACTGATGCCTCAATACACAGCGCTACCGGTCGCCTCCGGCTTCTTCTAGTATCCACTGATCGCGAAGAAATATCATGAACAATGTTTCGTCCTAAATCAAAAGATACTAGTTTTGACTGAGAGAAAACAGTTTTACCAACTTAAAAAGAAAGAACCTTCAATTATCAGAAACAGTTTGGAATTATACGGTCCTAAAACTTTTAGGTGCAGACGCTGCAAAGGTCCACTTGTGCATTCCCATGAGTGCAGCGGGGCTTTCCTCGGATTCGGCCTTTGGCTTAAACATTAAGACAGGAATTTGCTAATTACTCGATATTCTTATCAATTTTTGGGCCACCATAGAGTTCGAGCTGACCAAATATAGGAAACTCACTTTTTATGCACATGGTCGTTGTCAATTAGTACTTTTGCTTCAGATTCGTCATCAGCCACTCGAAAAACCAACTAACAGTTTTTTTTTTTCAGGAAAACCGGTCGCGGTTTTTTTTGTTAAAGGGTTGCCGTTCAGGATCTCCTTTCGTTTGGGTTTTTTGCCAATTTTGACTATATATTCGCAATCAGTGACCTAAACTGACCCTACCAGTTTTCCATCAAGATTTGCTAGGTATTCTTGCACTTTTTTTTAGCAATTTCGACTTCAGATTCAAACAACCCCTCTACCAGTTTTTCAAGCAAAATTGGACGTACATTTTCAAAAAAAAAAATCAATCAAAAATTTATTGACATATTAAAGCAAACAAAGACATTACTAATATACACATCACCAAACTTACTCCTGGTGTTTTGTTCTTTCAAAGCCAGTGTGTGTATCTAATCAGATCTGCCCCATTGATAATAAAGAAGTATATCTACGTATCTGCCCAGCACTAATCTTCTGTTCTTTCAAAACCTGCAGATCTACCCAGACTAGTATACCGAGTCAGTCTTAGAGACCTACCCAGATCTGGAGACCTTCCTAGCACTATCTTCAGTTCTTTCAAAAGACTTGTACACCTACCGAGACCAGTAGACCTACCCAGACCTAGTGACCTAGACATTTTTCAAATCCTACATACCAGATCCAGGTTTGGGTGCTGGACCTAGGTCGAAAAGAATAGGTTCGGTTTTGAGTAACCATGACTACTTCCTACCTAAGTTGGTCATTCGACGCGTGCTGGCAGGCTTGCTCAGTGACGGGAGCTGAAGGGTGGGTTGACGCACAACTGAGGCCCTACCGTTTATCTCTATACGTTTCACGCGTCTGCCTGAGACAACACAAATACACGGATCAAAAAAATTAAATCGTATTACTCAAGAATACCGCTTGAATACGGCCACCGAGCCGAGAATATTTCCTTAAAAAAAACACTGTGTACTTGCCCGTCTTTCGCGAGACGTAGGAAAGACATTCTTGGGTCGTACTTTTAAACCGATTTGGAAGTTCTGCGGCAACTTAAGTTCTGTCAACATCATCGATTTATTGTCACCACTATCTGGTTTGACGTTTGGAATAGGATCGGATTGCCGAATCTAAGGGGTATGACTAGGCAGCCAGCGGTTCTTTATGTGTATTTTTTCTTTAAGACAGTCCATCTAACTTAAACGTGTACTTTAATTAAATTAATGCGTACCTTTTAAAACGTACCCTTTTAAATTCAAACTCCCAAGGACTAATCATATTCCAAGAATTTTCAATTACACCTTACTCCAAACAATACTGTCGCCACCAGAAATCCAATCGATCGTATTCACAACACACGATCTCGAATTTTGTAACTCTTTATAAATTGGGTGGTCCACTGGTACGACAAGTAGAGCACAAGAATTTATCGAGGGCGTGAGTACACAAAGCCAGCACCCGGAGGTTAAAGACGACAACGCGGATTACAACACGAACCAATTAAATCAAAAGGTGCAACAAGTGTTTCAATTAAGTTGCTTGTTCGACGTGCCGCCGCGCCGCCACTTGAAGCGAAAATCTCGAAACGTTTCGTTGTCGCAGGGACATCAATAATTGTTCCCTCCTCATCTGCAGAGTTTGCAGCAGTACAGTGAACAGAGGATTAGTTGTTAACAACACCATTCGAGCTTAAGCGATTTGGAACTTTGATAATAATAAAATGGTGTTCGTTTGCCAATCTACTAATCGTAATCAGCAATAAATTACAAAATTGCAATCCTATCTCTATGCGGATAGTGTAAATTGTGCATAGTTCGGGTACGTTGGAATACCTCGAAATGGCATCGTCAATGGCTCTCGACCCGTTCGGATTAAGATCTGCGAGTATTTATCTAAGCTATTCAATGTTTGATTAGGTGCCTTTGGATGCCGTACGGAGACAAATGGATGAAACTGTCCACGGACCGGAGAAAACAAACTGCAAGTCGATAGCGATAAAGAGAACGCTGACTTGGTTGATATAAAAGTCCAATAAATATCTTTTAACGTGTTGCCAACATGAACAGTATGCAGATCGATATGTACGTCAGAACGATGGTTTAGCAATAAACTTGTGGTTAGTTGTGAAACAGCATTCTTCTTGTATAATAGTGACAGGTATTGGCGCGATTTGTTGTAAGTTAAGTTAGCCATTATTGCAGTAAGCCCTTTTAAAATTAAACAATTTCTAAGATTGACAATAGGTTACTTTTTATTGGGTACTGTGTCATCAGGACATTGATGGCAACGGAGCTGTGGATGAATTAGCCAGGCAAGGCTCATCATTGCAATTCTACTGGCTGTATTCCTACTTTTGTCAGGCAGGACGCTGGCTAGGGAATAGTCTGCCAATTAAAATCTGCAAAACTAAAACAACCTTCCGGATTAGGGCAATCAGAGGATCCAACAAACCCCTTCAGCTTCTAAAACGCTAGACGTGTGAAAAGGGCGCACTTGGGGTTCCTACCGAGGCATCTCTGGGTTCGATATCACCTCAACAAAAAGGATCTGCTCAACGAGGACATTGAGGCCAGTAAACACCTCCACTATGAATACCCAGCTGTTGTTAAGTCTGGAAAAATAATCCTTCTGAATGCAATAAACGCCGATATCTTCAATTGCACCCCATCAAGGTTGCGGGTTTTTGTATTTAAAAAAAGGCTCTGGATCAACCGATCGTTCCTGATGATCCTGATTTTTTTCTAAAATAACGAGAAGCACTAATAAAATTAAGAAGTCATTTATGAAAACTAGCGAGTTTTCATACATCATTTTGTGTAACGATAGGAAGTGCAAGAAGTTTCTTCTTCGCACCAATGAACTAGTTAACTTTTATATTACATTATCCAAGACCCGTCATTATCACCACATAAATCAACGAAATTGGGAGAAAACTCCGATTAAGTGCTCCTCTAATCATTTGAAACGAGTTTTCCTGTAAACTATCGCATTTTATATACTTATAATACATTCTTAGAATACGTTACGAGTACGTCTTTTACTTTTACCTCATTTAAGTGAACATTAATCAAGACGCGCGATAGCGCAATAGCTCTAACTTACGCTATGATTATTTATGCTACGATTTACGTGATACGAGTCAAGCGTCAAGATTTCTTCTCTCCGTTTTTTTTTTCACACCTAATGCATGTCAGTCAGAATACTTTGCAGTGGGGAAAGCAGGCAGATTGATTGGATATCGGACGCTGACGAAACTGATACGGATAGTCTTGTAGCAGGATCATTCTACACAAAGTTTTAGATACATAGATATCGGCGCATGTACATGCAAACGTAGACATCACGCTTAAAATGTTGATTCTATGAAAATAATTTGCATAAATTTTTCAGGCACATTATTTGCCCAAAGACATGACACGAGAACGTGGTGAAACGTAATAAACGTGAATTCGTTAAAATTGGCTAATAATATTGGTCTCCGTAATAAATTACTTGACTCGATAACTTATTATATCGGTTGCTACACCAATGACATCTCATATAGATCAATCACATTCGAATACTGTCAGATATAAAATATTCGAGAATTTATCAAGTGCAATTTGTCAGTGAAACAGCAAATAAGTGTCTGATTGTCAAAGGGTGTAAATTATGTTAAAGTATTAAATGGAATTTGTAAAAATTAATGATTTCGGATCTAGAGGCTTCAGCAAAGCCCTCAATGCGCTCACAAAAATTGCAGCCCCATGAGCTGCGTTTTGCTCGTCTGGAGGCGGTGCTCTAGTTGCTATACAGAATTCGCTTCCAAGTGAGCTAATTACAACCCATTCCCATACTACATTTGAACATATATTTTGAACATATATTCGTGAAAATTTCACTAGAGAATCACCACATTTACATAGGAGTCTTTTACATACCCCCCGTTCTGACGAAAATACTTTTAACGATGTATGTGAAATAATCACCTCCATCACCGCTTCGCTTAACGATAACGACAAAATTATAGTCCTTGGTGATTTCGATTGCCCGAACATCAAGTTTATACTAGACGAAAATGATAAACTTCTCCTCCCAGTGAACCTTACTGAAAACTCTGACTTCAACCTAATCAGCACTTTTTACGGCAATGACTTACAGCAAGTAGTTCCGACTTCTAACCAGAACGGTAATTGGTTAGATCTTATTTTCACCAATTTTTATGATGAGGTGGTTGTTAGTCCAACTGTAGAATCAGAAAATATTTTTTATAACACCCATCACCATTTTGCGATTACAGTTGAACTTTCAGCAACTAGTATACCTTTTAAACAATCCTATCAAAATGAAATTGTTTACGACTTCTCAAAAGCACACTTCGAGGCTATCAGATATTCCATAGACTGGGAAACTAATTTATCGAAGTCTAATCTAGACGACACAGTATCCTCCTTCAACAGCATAATCCTCGATGTAATTAATATGTATGTGTCCAAAACTAAAAAACGCAACCCGCTTTCCGAACCCTGGCTCGACAGAAATCTAAGGACCCTTAGAAACCAAAGAAACAAAATCTACAAGCTTACTAAAAACTACCCCAATGTTAGCCCTGACGTGAAAGCAAAGTACACGGAACTAGCAAATGAGTTCGCCTTGAAGTCCCGCGAAGCATATCAACTGTATGTCAATTCAATGGGTGAGAAAATCATCAACGACCCTAAAAAATTCTTCAGCTTCGTCAATATGAAACGTAAGACTACCGGTTTTCCTGTTTCCATGTCCTATGGTACGGCTTCTTCTTCCAGTCCACAAGAAATTTGCAACTTTTTCGCTGACCATTTCCAAAACACTTTCTGCTTAGTTAATAACTCGAGATCCTCATTGCCCTTGACCCTTTCTAACCCAATATGTCTTATTGACGGGATTAACATCACACCGGAGGAAATATCAAATGCAATTGCTGAACTAAGTATAGATAAAGGTCCTGGCCCTGACTTAATCCCTCCCTATTTTTTGAAGCAGTGCTTGGATCAATTGCTCGTTCCTCTTTATATTATTTTCAATAACTCCCTCCAATCAGGCGTCTTTCCTTCTTGTTGGAAATATTCCCACATCACTCCAATTCATAAGAGCGGTGATAAACGGTTAGTCGATAACTATCGAGGTATTCCAATTCTATCGGCAATCTCTAAGTTATTTGAGAAAATGGTTTGTGACAAACTCACCACTGTCGTTGGCCCGCTTTTGAATGAACAACAACATGTATTCCGCAAAGGTAGATCGACCACAACCAACCTCATAATCCTAGTTTCCGAGGTTCTATGTGAAATGGAAAAGGGGAATCAAGTTGACGCAGTTTACACTGACTTTAGTAAGGCCTTCGATAGAGTTGACCACAAAATTCTAATTGAAAAATTACACAAATTTGGGATATCTGGGTCCATTCTAAGTTGGCTCGGCTCGTACCTTGTTAATCGTACCCAATTCGTGAAATTTCAAGGTTGTATATCCAAGAGTATATCCGTATCCTCTGGTGTACCACAGGGCAGCCATTTGGGTCCCCTACTCTTCAACATTTTTATTTCCGACCTATCACAGTCTTTATCTGATACTCCCCATCTTCTCTATGCCGACGACCTTAAACTGTACCATACCATACAAACACACTCTGATGTAACATTCCTTCAACAGAAGCTTCAATCCCTCGAAGAATGGTGTAATCAAAACAATTTATTCCTCAACGCCAATAAGTGCCAAGTAATAAGTTTCTCCCGTAAAAGCGAAATTATAACGCATTGTTACCAGCTGCTTAACGATAAATTGAATCGAGTTGACCATATAAAAGACTTAGGTGTAGTGCTAGACAACAAACTATGCTTCAATTTACAATATGACATGGCGCTGTCCACAGCTAATAAGCTACTCGGCTTCATTAAAAGACGGGCTAAAGAGTTTCAGAATCTCTGGGTCACTAAATCTTTATATTCCACACTTGTGCGACCTCTTCTTGAATATGCTTGCGTTATCTGGAACCCTGTACACGAAATATACAGTAACAGGTTTGAGTCAATTCAAAAACAATTTCTCCTTTTTGCACTAAGAAATCTATTAAATCCTGCTGATTTCCGTAACCTCCCTTCTTACCAATACAGATTAGGTCTTTTAAATCTAATGACACTCGCTTCTCTAAGAACGCTACTCAGTGCATGTTTTACATTTGACGTTATTAGCGGCGCGGCTAATGTAAATTTCCTATCTGACAAAATAACTTTCAATGATCAATTGAGACGAACCAGACATACTGCTCTCCTAAAAGAGTATCAACATCGAACCGCTTATGGCTACAACGAACCCATAAATAGGTGCTGTCGAGTTTTCAATTCAATTAGCATCCATTATTCCCCTGGGATATCTTAATTTACTTTTAAACATAACTTAATAAAAGCCCTCAATTCTTCCTAGATTCCCATTCCCCCAATCTCTCTTCATAAATTAAATGAAATGTAATTGTTATACTGTTACCTTGTATTGGTTAAATAAATAAATAAATTCCCTCTTGAGAATGCGCAGATGATTTTAATAGAAGTTCCAGTCCAACTACAACCCTATTGTCTTAGCTCTATTAAAAAACCTCCTACAGACAATGCTGAGCTCAGAAACTGCTGCTAAATAAATTATCAGGATCGAGGTGATGGGAGCAGCACATAACCTAGTCCTAACTTAACAGGCATTTTATTACCAAAGTCTCACAAAAGAGCCACACAAAAAATCCTCAAAAATTATAATTCTAGTAAAAAACACAATTTCTTGTATTTCAATAATGTTTATTTATGGATAAATTTCATATTAACAAATGTCTTCCATATACTGTACGTATTCGATTTATCTTTCTTCTCCGCCAAAAATTGTCGTCGCTTTTCATAATATTCGGTCGGCTGTTTCAGACGATTGCCTCGATTCAATTTACATTTTTTGATCCTTTTCAAAATTTCTCCAACAATTCTCGGCTTACTATCGGACTCAACAACGCTTGACTTAGAATTGACCGAATTTTGCTTTTCAGGAGTTTCCTCTAAACGGGATTTTTTCTCGTGTTTTCCATCCATTATATCCTGCAATACACTAATGCTTCGTATTTCTCAATTTGTTCTCCAGTGTGATTTTTCAAAACCTCTGAACACTTTACGAAAATTACTGTCCATTTTATTTATCCAGCCGTATTTCAGAAAAATGTCCAGAGGATACGCTTGCGTTCCGCTTTCCGGGGAAAATCCATTTCATTATACTTCAATTAGGCTAAGGGACCCACCCTTAGCCTTACTTAAAAGTGTATATAATTACATTTTAATTACACGTGATCCTTTTATACCTGAAAATATTGGGCCTATTAAAAGGTGAATGAATTTCGAATTTGTCACTCAGTCAATTCTCCGACACTCAAGAGATTGTGACAATAAGTTAAAATTCAAAATGGATTTATCGAAATCGCTTGAAATTTCGGTAGGATCAAATATTATAGTTTTCAGTCAGGAAGAATATGAAATGTTCGTCGATTCAATTCAAGCCTTAGCCGAACAGCAGAAGCAGGGAAGGAAACCAACACAATTGCCTAAAATTGACGAAGAACCAGAGGCGGAGGAGGAAGAAAACGAAAAGAAAGTTGGCGACACGGACAAATGGATTGGTCTTCAGGATGAAAGTACCTATGCATTCGTGATGGTGAATTCTACGACGATTCTGGCGCAGCCAAATTTCTATCGTAATACGTTGAGGCGAACGTCGAAGGCATCGCAGATTGTTCGGGGAAGACATTTGAAATATGGGAAAGAGTTTTATGCCAATCGAAAATATTTAAAGAGAACTTCCAATATACCAACAACAGAGCTGTGAAATTATGTTTTATTGTTTTTATATAATAATAAAAATGTAATTGAGAGAGAATAAAACTGTTTTTATGCATGATTGGTATTTTTACGAATTTTTAGATGGAACAATCTATTTAATATCAACAAACTTCAACACTGGACGGCAATGTATTTAGTCATCGAGATCGAGGTTATGAATAGCTAGAATTTTAAGATATAGTTAGTACGCGGGCTGCTTTCCGCAAGATGCCAATTTTAATAGCTATTGATGGTCTCAGTACAAATAGAAGTTACCTTCTCTCTTACAAATTCATTTTAATCGAAAAATTGCGGTGCGCTCCATTTTGCAAAAGTTTGTCAACAATCTAGGATTTCCTCTGTTTATCATCGAAATTTCCCTACAATAATCTAAGACAAGGTTAGCATTCATTTCTCTGTAGAATTGTTCCCTAAACGTAAGACAGTCCGTACTAATGTGTACGGTTATACGGCCTCATGAGTAAGTAGCCTTTATTCTCTCAAATTCAAAACGTAGGGTTTTTCGTTAGCAGCAATTTTTGTTAGGTATAAAAGAAACATAATTAACTTGGTACAGGCCGTACAGTACAGTGTAATGTGCCGCCCTAATAGTATATTTTTTGCAGGTTTTAGAATTTTGCGTTAGGTTCGGTCTATCCACCGAGACAGGTTGACTTTTCTTTCCACTAAAAGTTTTCTGGGTATCTTGCCAAGTACTGGATAAGTATCCATTCCGCAGGGAAAGTCATACGGAATGAGATTGTAGATAATTTAATTAGCTGTATTTTGGATAGTTTATTGCAAGCATCAGCTCCGTATACTTTAAACTTGTCGAAAACCAGCTTTTTGAAAATTCTGTTCATTTAAAGTTGCGAACTTCACTTTTCTGTCGAATATATAGTTTAGGAGATATTGAGTAATGTTAGCATTTGTTTGCCGGAAAGCTAAATTTGAACAAATTTGTTTTTTTTTTAAGTTACTACCAATCCTACGGCCGTTGTACATGTATCAAATCAAAAATAATGAGTAGTTTCCGCGATATTTGACAATATGCACCCAAAAAATGGACATTTTTCGCTTTTCGAAAAGAATTTTTGACGTTTGAAAAGCTTTTTCTCGTTAAAATTTCCACGTACGGACCAGACTGATATTTAAAATTTTAGGAAATTTAATGCTGTTTCAAATAATAACAGGTTAATTTTTTGAGCAGTTTACATACTTTAGAAGTTATTAATTATATTTGTGTTTTGTAAAGAATTTTTTTGTTTTAATTCTATTTTTCTTTTTTATAAGTAACTCTCATACGTACGGGCATTTGACTTACATCAAATTGAAGCTTATTAAGTTTTAAAAAAAATCAATCCCTCCTATTTTACTCGTTGGACTAGTATTTTACATGTTATTTGTGAACTACATCGCGAAAACCATGATTTTTACTCTTAGTGGGAACAAATGAGCATTTGGAAAAAAGTGATTGAGTGGAAATGAGATTATGTATCTCGAAAACTCTCTAAGATACGGAAAAATGGATATGACCATTTTTATATATTTTTTTGTTTTCTTTAACTATTTCTCAGACTATTCTTTTCTAGGGTTAATAGTTACGGAGATAAAAGCAAAAAACGTGATGAATCGGCTATAGTACGAGAACGAGGTAATTAAGTGTTTGCACAGAGTATAGGGGTTTATTTTTTCGAAACCCGAATATCCTTTATTGCTAAAACTGGAAACTATGCAAGTTTCTAGTGGCCACTTATTATATTGACTAAGAGAAAAAGGAATTATTACGAATTAAATAAAAGTAAAGTAAGTAAATTAAATAAGAGTTGATACCAGCCCACCATCTAAGCAGGAATTAACTGTGGCTATTAAATCGATGGATGTGGGTAAAGCCCCGGGGATCGATGGAATTCCGGTAGAACTCTTTAAAGCGGATATCAACGCTACTGCGGATATTCTTCTCCCCTTTATCCAAGAGTGTTGGGAAACCGAAACTCTCCCTAAAGAATGGAAGGAGGGCGTCATTATTAAGATCCCGAAGAAAAGTAACCTGAAGGATTTTAATAATTGGCGTGGAATTTGCCTCCACCCCGCAATCTCCAAGCTGATGGCAAAAATAGCCTTAAACCGGATCAAACATACTGTTGACCGCACACTGAACGATGAACAGGCTGGTTTTCGCGAGGGCTTTTCATGTAGCAACCACATCAACACCCTCCGAATTATTATTGAACAATCCGCAGAAAGAGATCCCCATTACATCTCATGTTCATCGATTTCGAGAAGGCGTTTGACAGCGTTGATCGGGAATACATCTGGATGGCCTTACATAGGAGAGGTATACCAGATAAAATCATATCCATCATCAAGGAGTCCTATAGCTGAGCCCAATGTCACGTATTACACAAGGGTAAGCTTTCAAACTTCTTTGAGGTACATAGCGGAGTGAGACAAGGCTGCATTTTGTCACGTATATTGTTTCTGATTGCCATTAACGACGTACTCTGCAATGTGCTTCATGAACACCAGAGCAAAAGTATCAGATGGAACCTGTTTGAACACCTTCAACACCTGGATAACGCTGACGATATTTGCCTTCTTTCAAATATATCGGATCATCTAGTTCAAATGACGGATGCCCTGCACCGCGAAAGTGGCAATGCGGGGCCTAAAATCAATGTTGCCCAAACTAAGTACTTGAGTTTGGATCCAGGAAGACAGAGCGGAATTTGTGTTTCGGGGCAGTCAGTCGAGAAAATTGACACTTTCTGCTATCTCGGAAGCGTAGTTACAGCAGATGGTGGAGCGGATGCCGATGTACACTCTCGCATCAACAAGGCTCGAGCAGCTTTTTTCAGTTTGACTCCTTTCTGGCAAAACAACAACATTTCCAGACGTACCAAACTCAGGATCTTCGAAACTAATGTAAAATCTGTGCTTCTTTATGGCTGTTGAACTTGGAAGGTGACCAATGCGATGACAACTAAATTGCAAACTTTCGTGAACCAGTCGCATCCTACACTCCTTCAACTGTTGGCAACCAAAAACCGAGTCTGCTTGTATTGGGTGCCAGGCCACCAGGGCATTGAGGAGAACGAGGCTGCGAATGAACTTGCTAGACAAGGATCATCCAGTCGTTTTCATGGACCTGAGCCTTACTGTGGCTTTGGACCGGCCTCGGCCAAACTGCGGTTCACAGATTGGTTTGCACGATTGCGTCAACAGTACTGGAATAACCTTCCAGGGCTTCGTCAATCAAAGGAGCTGATAATGCCCTTCAGTCACAAGGGTACTACTCAAATGAGTAGAACCCACCTAAGACTCCTAGTGGCCATCACCTGGACAAGATGGGTCTGTCAAGCGAGACTGAATACCGTTTTTGTCTGGAGGACGTGGAAACGACCAAGCACATCTTGTGCGAATGTCCCGCCATCGCGCGTTTTAGGATGTCACTCCTCGGGCAGGCTACTATCAGCACTGCAGAATTCAGGTTGATTCCTGCTAAAGACTTACTGCCCTTTATTAGAAGGGTGGACGGTCTTCTGGATTAATGAGCTACGGCACAATAGATCTTTTATGGTCGCAGTGCCTTCCTGCTGGGAAAATAGCTCGAATATTTTATCTTATCTTATCCTACACATACGGTGGCCGGAGGTCATTTCTAACGACGACCTCCTGTTCATTACTGGCCAAGATATGATAGACACCTCCATAAAAAGGCGAAAGTGGCAATGGAAAGGTCACACACTCCAAAAGGGGCCGGAAAACATTGCTAAACAGGCCCTCGATTGGAACCCACAGGGAACCAATGCACGCCGCCGCGTCGGACGACCTAGAAACACCTATAGAAGATCAGTTGAGGTCGAGGGTAAGTCATTACGCAAATCGTGGAGTCAGTTGAAGGCGATGGCGGCGAACAGGATGAGGTGGAAAGTCGGCGTGGTTAATTCCCTATGCCCCACAAGGGGTTGGCAGGATCCAGAGAGAAAAATAAAAGTTCAAATTTGAGACAATGTTCGTTAAAAGATAACTTCCATATTGACTTCTTGGCTAAATACTCCTAATTCCTGATCCCTTTTAAATAATAATATTCCTTCATTCGAACACAATTTGACACATGTTCTGTTTTTGTTAACATCACGTTACAAAAACAAATCGACTCACTTTAATAACATTACCACGACTTCTATTTGGCCTTATCTTATTGCCGATTAATGCTAATCCGAATACTTAAACAAAGCCAACATTAGCATAGTTATGAGTCTTGTAAAACCTCGACTACATCTTATTTAAGAATATGTGGAATGAATCTTGTATACCCATTTAAGTTTAACACTAGAATGCCGCCGACTTGTGTCATTTGCATAGAATAGAATAGTTCTTGTTCATCGATATGAACTCAAGAGAATTGGGTCGTTTAATGGAACCACAACGAACATATGTAGATATGTTGCATACAATTAACAAGTTCAAATCGTGATTAGATAGATGCACTATCCTTTAGAAAAAGTCGTTATTTTTAGATAGTCTTTGAATAAAGCAGACACTGAAAAGTTATGTGTCGGTGTTAAAATCCAGCTGAAAAAAGTGACCACCAGGAGAAGATGCATATTCTCCGGGTTGATAAAGGAGAAAAAATATATCATTTACATATTGTTCAACTTTTTATTATTTTTTTTTTTACATTTTCAACTCACATTTACAAATTTTTGCATAATAAAAAATCACACCCTAAAAAACATCATCGACTCTACGATATATTTAAAATGACTGCCTTTATGCGAATCAGATCTCGATCTGCATGTTTTTGATTTTTTTAACGTCGAATCGATAAATTGCTTCAAGTTCTCCTTTCCTTTGACTCCGCGAAAAGTATCGTTCGCCAAAGAGTTGTTCCGCTTCTCACCGTACGAGCAGACCTTACTATTCGTACATTGTCTCTTTCTGGGAAATATCCGGCGCTCATCATCATTATCCACTTTTGTCTTACTATGAATTTTCTCCAATGAATCGACGAACAGCTGAAGATCTTGTGGCGAAAAGTTATCCGTGTTAACTAACATTGGAGTGTCGTTATCCATATTGTTCGTACATCGAGTTTCATCTAAGACTGGGGATGGATTTTTAAGAACAACTCCAACTACACGCGGTTTAACCGGAGCAATTGGTTTAAGGTGTTCCGGTGGAACAATGACCTCGGGAACATCGTCGAAACGTATAAATTGTCCTTGGGCGACATGCGATGATTCGAATTTTGAAATATTTGTCTGTTTGATTTTGCGGCGCAGTTTCAATTTTCTCAATTTTCCAAAACACACAAAACAATTAGCGAAAAATCGTAAGGCGCTATCTTCGGTACGGTTCATGATTAGTTCCTTTTTTCGAATAACAAGGACAGATTAAAAATAGATTTAGACTGCACGGCTTTAAAAATACGAATGATTGAATATGAAAAGGACCAAAGGTTTTTATGCTCAGCTAATTATGAATTTTACAAACAGGTAAAAAGACGCACACGCTCCTTCAAAGAAATGAGATGAGCTATTTTAATGACACTGTAATAAACAATTAACGCCGTCCTATTCTTCGGGTACACTCGAAATCTTGAAAAGTTAATTAAACGCAGTATTTGCAGGTACTAGATATTCACCGAAATTCCATGTTTTTTAGGAATTCCGAAATAGTTCAATGAAAAGGCCCATATTTAATGTCGAGTACTTGGTTAGAAATCTTAATTACCGCTTTACAGGATCGTTTGGTGTGAATTATTTGTGCATGCCTTCAAAATTCAAAATTATGATGATTTCCCTGGTATTTCAATATTATGCCGGAATGTATTGACACAAATTATCCCCAAGAAAGGACAGAAAAAAACAAATTGGGGAACATGTTGTCATGTCAAATGTTATCACACGGCTAAGTTCGAGATCGACAGTGTATGGTGACAACACTGTCGATCTCGAACTCGAACCTGGTACAAATTTTCTCTGACACACATACACACTTCACATAGGTGTGAAGAAAACCGGTCCACTTGTACTAGGTTCGTGTTCGAGTTCGAATTCGACAGTGTATGGTGACACTAACGAACATTGATTCGATAAAGGTTTGTTGAAGTTTTAAATACCGGGAGATAAATGATGGGCATGATGACTCTTTTTACTGTGCCGGCTCATAAGCTCTAACTATTTCCACTGAGTCGTTCAAAAAGAGTCAGAAACTTGGTTATTAACATATTCAATAAAAGTCGTAGTTTAAATAAAAAACATTTTTTTTCCTTTATTTTTTACCCCTGATTCGAAGTCGGTGACCCCCAATGCCCTTTAGTTCGAGCCAGCCAGATCGAACCACTATTTCTCCTTGAAAACGGGGTTGCCAATCTGGGATAGGAAACCCCATTTTTTTACCCCCCATTCAGAGTCAGCGACTTCCAATGCCCTTTAGTTCGAACCAGCCAGACCGAACCACTATTTCCCATGAAAACGGGGATGCGTATCTGGGAAGGGCAACTCCAATTTTTTTCTCTTTTTTGACTCCAAATTAGGAGTCAGCAGCCCCCAATGCCCTTTAGCTCGAGCCAGCCAGAGCGGACCACTATTTCCTATGAAAACGGAGTTGCCAATCTGGGAAGGGGTTTTTTGACACTTTTTGAACGACTGGTGTCAAAATCGTTCAAAAAGAGTCTAAATCAAATCGTATACTACTTTGCCTTAACCCCTAGCGGGGCATAGCGCGTCAACTACTCCTGCGCGCCATCGTACTCTGTTCTGGGCGATGGGGCGCAACTCCCCAAAAGACTTACCCAGTACCTGACACTCCTTTGCACAGATCGACGCCATGTGATTCGAGGACCCCCTCTTGGTTGGAAATGGGGTTCCATTTCATGGCATGCATAGCAATGCAGTTATCACTCTTCCGCAATGTGTGACCTATCCACTGCCATTTTCGCCTGCGTATCAATTCGTTGATTGGCATCTGACCCGTACGCCGACTTAGCTCTTCATTTGATATTGTTTCTTAAAATTCGACGAAGACATGAGTTGACGAAAACTTGCAGCTTTCTGGTAACTCCTACGGAAACTTTCCATGTACTGCTCCCATACAAAAGCACTGATAGTACCAGGGAGCGAAACAGGCCCAGCTTGGTCTTGATGCTGAGATAACTGCTCTGCCAGATTTTGGACAGCATGCCGTATGCGCGTTTAGCCTGGTTGATACGACGAGCGATGTCCTGCTCCGTACCACCATTTGCGGCAACAATGCTACCCAGGTAGACGAAGTTGTCCACCTTCTCCACAGGCTGCCCATTAATATTGATGGCAACAGGTGTCGGATTTCTTTTTCGCAACGGCGGGCTAAGAACCTTGGTCTTGTTGGTATTAATCTTTAGCCCAACCTTGCTTGCCTCCCTCTCGAGATCTAACGCCATTGCGGACAGATCCATGATTTTGTGGGAGAGTAGGCATATGTCGTCAGCGTAGTCAAGATGTTGTAGATAAGATGTCAAAGTCCATTGAATTCCTCTGTCGAGTCCGGATAGGGCTGCATGCAACACATCGCCGATCACAATGAGGAATAGGATCGGTGAGAGGATGCACCCCTGCCGAACTCCACTGCGAATCTCAAATTCCCCCGACACCTTACCTTTATGCAGAACGCGACATTTCGCGCCGTCATAGGTTGCCTTAATAATAGCCACAAGCTTCTCAGGGATGCCTCTCCTGCGCAAGGCCGCCCATATAGAATCCCGGTTCACACTATCGAAAGCCTTTTCGAAATCGATGAAAAGCAAGTGAAGCGGAGAATCGTATTCAGCGCATTGCTCGATGATGATTCGCAAGGTGTTAATGTGATCGACACAGGAGAATCCGGATCGAAAGCCAGCCTGCTCTTCATCAATTGTGCTTTCTAAGTGGGCCTTTAGTCTTTCCAGGACGATTTTAGCTATTATCTTGGCAACGGCAGGAAGCACACAAATGCCTCTCCAATTATTACAGTCTGTGAGGCTACCCTTCTTTGGAAGTTTGATGATCAAACCTTCCTTCCACTCAGTGGGAAAGGTCTCTGTATTCCACGCTTTATCAACAAGTGGGTGCAGCAAATCGGCAGTTACGCTTGGCGCTGCTTGATAAAGTTCGGCAGGGATGCCGTCAAGTCCGGCGGCCTTTCTTCGTTTTAGTGCAATAATTGCAGTGACTATTTCCTCTTTAGTCGGGGCAGTGGACCGTATACGCACATTTTGATGGTTAGCTAAATTATCTATATGAGGGGGAACTTCACCAGAGGTTACACGGTTCAAGACCGCGGCGAAGTGTTCTTTCCACCGCCTCATTTGATCTTCTTCCAAGATAAGTAGCTTCCCATCACTATCTTTCACCGGATGTTGGCAGGAGTTACGACCACCTGTAAACTCCTTGATGACACCGTATACGGCGTTTAAGTTGTTACTTCTAGCGGCTTCTTCTGCTGACGCTAAAAGAGAATTGGCATAAACTCTTTTATCGCGTCGCACACTACGCTGAACTTCTCGAGCTTTCTGACGGTAAAGGAGTTCGATGCTGCTTCGATTGTCGTTTGATGCTGCAGCCAAACGAACTTTCAGCTCCTTTCTTTCAACAATCCGCTGCCATGAAACGTCGGACATCCAGGGCTTATTCCGGCAATCCGGGTTTGGGCCAAGGATGGTATTTGCGCTATCAATGTACGCATTTTTTATGGCATCCCAGTTTTCGTTTATGTCACTATCTGGGTGACTAGTTATCTCAGCCGCTTTTTGCGCAAGATGGTCATTATATTGTTGTAAGACAGCTGGATTTTTTAGTCGAGCGGTGTTGAATTTGCGGGGCCTGGATCTTTCGTCGCTGGGGCGTCGCACGGCTGCAATACGCAATCGAACATTAGCGATCATAAGATAATGGTCTCTTCCCATCCCAATATCGGCACCCTTCTTGTTTCGCACGTCCAGGAGGCAACTCTTGAATCTTTTACTAATGGCAAAATGGTCGATCTGATTTTGAGTTCTGCGCCGATCAACAGAGGACCAACTGATTTTGTGGTGGTCCTTATGCTCAAACATAGTACCACCGATGAAGAGACTGTGAAAGTTGCAGAACTCTACAAATCTTTCACCGTTGTCATTACGATCACCAAGACCGTGTCTCCCCATCACATGTCTGAGCCCATAGTTATCAGCGCCAACTTTCGCATTCAAATCACCCATAACCATTATAATGTCACCTTTAGGTGTTCTGCTCCGAACGGCGTTTAGTTCTTCGTAGAAGGAGTCTTTTGCCAAGACATTGTCGGGTTCAGTAGGGGCATAACATTGTATTATTGAGATGTTCCTCATTTTGGTCCGGAACCTGGCGGTCAAGACCCTGTCAGAGACCGGTTCCCAAGATAAGAGACAGTTTCGCGCGGCTCTGGTTAAAAGGAGCCCCACACCTGACTCACGACGACTACCGGTAGCTTTACCGGAGTACAACATTACAGTGCTGCCCGTTGGAGAGATGAATTCTCCGTTGTTCCACCATCTTATCTCACTAACTCCTAAGATATTTAATTTGTACCTCAGAAATTCACTCTCTAATTGAAGAAATCGTGCGTTCTGGGGACTTTCTGATCCATTGTCCAGGAGATTACGCACATTCCAGAATCCAATCTTTGTCATTGTACGATAGCTAAAAGTCGTAACCGTTGAGTCAGTCCTTATCCGAGGCATAGTTGACGTTTCGTTAGCATATAAAGATTTCGGATAGTGCAAGTTGCTGGCATACACATCCTGTCCTTTGATTGTCGGTTTTAACGACAGGCCCTCAAAGGGAAAGGCCGTGGTATTTTTTTTCACACCCGACACCACGGGGGTACCTCAACCACATCATCGCACCGCCATCACTGGCGGCTTGACGTTGGTTGGCAATGGTCAGTGACCACTGCCGTTCCAGGGGGCGCCCACGCGGAGGACTATGGAAGAGGAGTTTTTGCCCCCCTCGTATCGTATCATATCATTCAAAATGAGTCAAAAGAGCTAGTTTGATCTTTTGAGTCGTTTGATTCTTTTTGAACGATATGATACGATTCGATTTTAACTCGTTTTGAACGATATGAACGATTCGATTTTGTATCGTTCTTCTATGATGTTAGGCTGTATGCATTACAGCAGCTGGAAATTTTAATTTGCTCTTGCTGCAGCTGTAGTGGAAACTGGTTTTCGTTTGGTTTCATCGAAAGTTGAGCTTGAGATGATGATACATAAGACGAAAAATTTTGTTTTGGAATGTTGGGATTGTTTTCTGTATTTGGGAAACTTAGATGTGCGGTCAGCATGGGTTGTTGTATATATAGGAGTATACACAATGCTTGCATACTGCATAGATATGATTATGAATGGATTTAGAAGGCATTGGTTTGGTATATAGATAATGGTGGCTTTATTATAGTTTTAGATAGATAATGGGATGGAATATGAGTGAATGTAGAATTACATGTAATAAAATTTTTTCAATGAGCGTGGATTGAGTATGCTTTGGGTAGTATTTATGTGAGCGGCTAGTTTGGGAATTAGTTTTACAGTGTGTCATTCTTAAATTGAACTGCTCAGAGGCTATATCGTTGTGCCGAATCTTTCGATTATTCTGTTGAGTCGTTCAAAATTAACGATTCGTTACTGTGCTACACATCACTACAAGAGATTATATTAATTGCGTTGACCTCTCCAGCATTTCTATGCCTGGTTGACATTTCGATAGCATATCTACTTTTGGGAAGTTGTTGCTAGCGTGCAGCCCTCTACGCCGTGTTTATACTGACAAGCTCGGAGCACTGTAAGAGTTCTATTAGTACCCACAGGCAGTTTTTGATCGTGCCGAGAGATTATACTAGCTTTCGTCATATCTTTGGTTGATTATGGACCGTTTTCACAACGTCTAGTTAAACTGCCAGTTGGCTATCTGGGACAGTAAACTAAACCTTAGCACTAGTCGGATATGCTTTACATTGTTCTTTTTTAGCTCCTTTGATTTGCTACGTTCTGATCTGGCGCAAAGAAATGCAGCTTACATATGTTCTTACTTATCACTAAGACAGGATTGTCGTACAATTACACATTTCTGCATAAAATTGTACGTTTTGGGGGTTATTGCATAAAATTGTACGTTTTGGGGGCTACTGCATAAGCCCAGCTGCGTATTTCGAAAATCGCGTTCAGTACGTCCCCAAGCCAGTGACGAGATTGGGTAGGGTTTGTAGTGCCTAAATTGCCATAAACCCGTATTCATCTCGTCTCCTTTGAAGGGAGATCGAGTAGGCTTTTTAGCTCATTTGACGTCTAAAGTGGCATTGAAACCTTATTCAGTACGTTCCCCAATCTGTGACCAAATCAATACGGTTCTCTAGTCACTAAATGGTCAAAAGCCCGTATCTATCTCGTCCCTTTGAGTGGACGTGATTGAAACTATTTGTCATCTAGAATGGCAACAGAGCCGTATTCAGTACATCCCCAAACAGAGGAGCTAGCTCATTCTGCATGAATTCATTCTAATAATGCCTAATATGCCTTCCGGAATACAGTAGCGTTTTTCAGGAAGAGGCTGTAGCAATTTTCGAGGCACTAGCATGGCTTGCGCATAATGTTGTATCTACTAGAGATATTGTAATCTTCACGAACAGTCAACTGGCAATTAAAACGCTGAGCTCTGTCCTGGTTACATCAAAGACGGTATTGGACTGTCGCGACTCTCTCAGAGTGATGAGTAGTTTTATCAACATATCTCTGTGCTGGATACCGGGCCACAGTGGTGTATTTCGGAACTGTAAAGCTGACGAACTGGCTTGGGCGGGAACGACTAACGAGATCAAGGAGTGGTGGTGTATAACAGGGATGCCTCTAGCAGCTTGCAAAATGATTACCCAGAATATGGTGTATGACAGAGCCAGCGCTAGATGGAGCAGTGGATCCACATGTCATGCAACTAGGCAATTATGGCTAAGCTGGATCCCATCCGATCCTACGGGATGCTGATGCTGAGCAGACGGCATTTGAGAAATGTGGTGGGGCTTATCACTTGACACTGCTTGATCGGGGAACATGCTAGAAGACTTCGACTCCTGCACAATGATTATTGTAGGAGCTGCGGGGACGTAGAGGAAGAAGAAGCCTGCCATCACCTTCTGTGCACTTGCCCTGCTTTAGCGGAACGTAGGAGAGACATCCTTGAGTCCTACTTTTTTGACGATCTAGACGACCTAATGGCATTTAGCGTTTGTCGTCTTCATCAATTCATTTCCAGCGTTGGCTGGTTTAACGATTGAGATAAGCTCAGGTATGCTGTATCTAGGACCCAGTGGTGGTCTATGTGCGTCTTGCTCTTCAAGGCAACCCATCTAGCCTAAAAATGCACTCACAGTGGATTTGTGGTCCCTAAGGCAGAAGATACTTGAGTGTGGGTTTACAGTCTGCTTCAGGTAGTAAGAATCTAAGACTCACACACGAATATTTGTAGTTCCTTATGCGGAAATTTTTTCAGTTCCGCCTTAGAGTTCATTTCCGCGTTAGGTGGCAAAAACGTAGGATCCCCGCACGGGGATAGTGTATGGAACGGAAATTCACCGAATTCAGACTCAGAGTCCATTTCCGCACTGAAGAAGGATATAAGTTGCTTCCGAAATACTGTATTTGCAAAATAATACATTTTCAATTTAATTGATAAATGTTTCTTGATGTATGCATATAAGGGATGACCGCAGTTCTTCACGAAATCCCACATAAAAAATCCGCAAATTAAACCGTCAACCAAGCAAACCAAGCAAAGACGAAAAGGTTAGATATAACTTGTTTGACAAGATTAGGAACGGCACGTGTTGGAATTTAATTTTTCCACCTATTTTCGTTAATCATCCTCCATATGCATAAGCAATAAAAATTATAGGTACCTTTCTTGGTGACATGGTTTGTCATTAACTCTCTCCATTAACTACCAGTCGAAAGCATTCCAACAAAAACAAAAAAACACAAATATAATATTATGGGCATTTAAATTGGTGAATAGGACCAGTGACACTTAAAAGTGATTTACAATATCACAAATGAAATTGCTACATGATCTAATCATCTAAAGAAAATTATCGATTTCGGTGTTGCCCATTTGCCTTAACAGTCAAGGAAGCCTTGCCTGAGTCGTTAAGCTATCAGCATGAAACTCACCGAAGAATATCCCATTTCAACATTTACTACCCCAGACATCATAGGTCAACTAAATATAACATTTTTGACTAGATCGGAAACCCACTATTGCAATCAACAGCCATGTAGTTTTTTTAGATGATTTCGATAAGATACTAGTATAATCATTTTCAATTAGGTCCCACCTCATCAATTATCTCTTGGGATTTGAGATTTTAAACGGTTGTCTACGCGCAGTAGGAATCAAGTAGTTTCAACAACAAGACGACGTAATAATTATGAGTCGAAGACATCGTTTTTGTTTTAAATGGATCCATTTAAGATTAAACAAATACAACACGAACCACGTTTGGTTGGAAGCATGTCAGAGGGTACAATGAATTATTGCCGACTTAGAATTTGTAA
The DNA here is from genome assembly GCA_964017055.1 of Chloromyia formosa. NCBI lineage: Eukaryota > Metazoa > Arthropoda > Insecta > Diptera > Stratiomyidae > Chloromyia > Chloromyia formosa. Next base: position 11,661,755 of record OZ024817.1, read on the forward strand.
ATTATGAGTTCACATGCATTTATAATGCAATGCGCATAGTTTGGATTTGTCGAGCTTTGATCGAAAACCGACAAATATAGGTGTGATTACATTTAAAATGGTTAGGAAAAAAGTGAACTCCGATAAAATGCCAGAAAAAAATAAAATAAAGTAATAATAAAAAGAAAATTTAAAATTGTGTTCACTTATTGGTATTGCATATAAGTTGTACTATATTTAAATTTGGAGTGTTAGTAATGTCTTTCAATAGCAATATTTTTTTCACCCAAACTACAGCGTTTAAGTTGGTTTTTATCACACAAGAGATTTTCGTCGATGTTTCCCACGCCTATAGCAATACTAAATGAAAAACGTTGATTTTTCCTAAGACGGGATTCTTTTTTATTTATTTGTAAATGCGCATTTCGGACACCAGTTGTGTCCTTCTTCAGTACAATTCAACTACTTTCGTCAACACCAAGACCTGCACCTATATACCCTCTATTTTGACAGCGTTAATTACTTTACATTACGTTACAGATCGTAGCAGCCACCAACTCCCCCACACAAAACATCGCCAAATGGCTCCTCGGAAGGTTCAACGATTTAGGTGGGTCCAGCTCGTGCAGATCTCTTAAGAACAGGGACGACCTAATCGACAAACTGAAGACCGTGGGTCCAATCTCGTCCGATGAACGGGTCGTCTCTTTCGACGTTAAAGCCCTGTTTCCAAGCATCCCGGTCAAGGAGGCGCTATTTTACCTGGAGGAATGGCTACTCGAAAAGGAGCCCACATCTACGGCTTGGAGGAAGGAAGTCAATCTTCTCATGAGGCTGGCAACAATATGCATGACGGAGAACTACCTCACGTTCCGCGGCAGATTCTTCAAGGCAACCAGGGGGGTTGCCATGGGTAACCCACTCTCTCCGTTCATTAGTGATATCTTTATGAACAGGATAGAGGAAGAACTGAAGGCGAGAGGATCACTTCCAAAATTCTGGGTGAGATATGTGGACGACGTGCTGTCGATTATCAATAAAGAGGAAGGAGAGGAAATCCTCTTCAACCTGAACACGGTTCACCGGAACATCAAGTTTACGATGGAAATGGAGGAACATGGAGAACTGCCATTCCTGGATTTGAAAATCATAAGGAACGGGAGCTCCATCGAATTCGACATATTTAGGAAGCCAACCCACACACAAAGAACGATTTCATCGAGCTCCAACCATTCGTACTCCCAGAGGTTTGCCCCGTTCCACTCGATGATACACCGACTTTTCGCGGTTCCATTGAGCACGGAGCGTTTCGAAAGGGAAAGGAGGTACATCCTCGACACGGGCTTGAAGAATGAATACGAACCAAGGGCGATATCATGTCTCATCCGCAAGAAACAGAGAAAGCTAGAAGAACAACGAATGACTACCCTCCAACATAACAAGGAAGAACCTAGGAGAAGGATAGGCGTTACACATTCGTACGCACCCGGGAAACTGAAGCGGGTGATGAAGGATATGGACATCGAAATGGTCTCATCAAGCCGGAGGCAACAGCTCAAGAACAAGCTAGGGTCCACGAAGGACAAGAAACTGAAACATGAAGTAAGGTCTCATGTCCAGAATGTGACAAAACATACGTCGGGCAAACGAAGCGGCTAGTTTCCACACGATGGGGTGAGCACGTGAGAGAGGCTGAGTCTAGCGTGAAAAACAACAAGGACCCCGCGTCGCTAAAATCGATGGTAGCGAGACACATAGCAGGAGAGGGGCTCAACATAACATGGGACAACGTGGAGATTATCAAAGCGAGTACAGACAGCAGGAAACTGGATGCACTAGAAAGTCTGTCCATTCTAAGGGAACCGGAAAACCAGAGGCTGAACCATGATATCGGGAATCTACAATCAGGGCTGCTGAATCTACTGGCGATGGAATCACCCAGGAAGTGAAACGGGTGATTGTCATCATTATTCTACCAGGGGCTCAATTTTCTTTTTTCTCGATTGGGTTTTTCTATTTTTTATTTGCTTTCAAAACATGTTGTTTGTCATTAAATGGTAATTAGAGTAACGTAACGTAATGTAAAGTAATTAACGCTGTCAAAATAGAGGGTATAGAATCCCGTCTTAGAAAAAATCAACGTTTCTCATTTAGTATGGTTTTTATCGTTAGAAGATATCAACGAAAAATTCATTGTTTGACGGAAATTCTTATTGAAGTTTCATCTAAAACGAAAGATTTCAGCTAGTAACTTGATAATGACAAAAATTTGAGTGTATTTCTCTGAGTCATTATACTATTCAACTCTTCTCATTTGGTAAATTCGTAATTTGGATGCTAGTTATGTTGCTTCGTAATGGGGGTGTACTGACGGCTCTCGAGGCGTCAGCAAAATTTCATTAGTAGACCCCTCCTTCTCTCTGAATTATGATTTCTGTTTGCCACATGCCGGAAAAATTTATTATCTTAATATATATATATTATAATATTTTATTATTAGATAATATTATTTTACGAGTATGTATTGCCTCTTGACTGGACTCTTCAGGAATGAACCACAGCAGTTCGGTAGCCGTTTAATTTGATGGATAAAAATGTACTATCGGTCCCTTTTTTTGCGTTATGCATAATATTGCCCGAACGCGGATGCATTATACAAAGAGAAAAATAATCAAATATGAATACCCGAAACGCATCCTTTACAGTAATCATCACAGCGACGCGAAAAAATTCGCAGTAGAAAAATTCACATTCGCCTTCTCTAATAATGGTATTTGGCATTTTTTGGAATATTCAGCCATGCATCTGGATTGCTGAATACTCCCAAAGTTTATGAAACGTCTAAGATCCAGTATGCATTCAATGGCCGCGTTCTAGATCTTGAACGTTTCATAAACTGTGCATGTCACCCAATAAGTCGGGCTAGAAGAAAAAGAAAAATGTTTCCTTTGCTTTCAACTCCATTCAATTTTAATATCAGATTCCATTTAAACCATGAAAGTTAAAAACGAATCACAATTGTCCGATTAATATCCGCTATTTCAGATTCATATGTATCTCAATTGCTGCATACTTGCAACAATTATGAAACATTTAAAGATAAAGAACGCAGCAATATCTTTGACATGTAACGAGTGCCGGCTGAGAGATCGCCGACCAGTCCAAAATGGGAATTTTTGGTGCCAAACGGATTGTTCAAACCATCGAATACTTCATTCGACTCGCCATCCTTCCACAATTCGAACCAATCGTCTATCCCTCAGTTGACAGAAAAAAAAGTCGACCGAAAATATTCGTCCGGCACACTATAGTTGCACTATTTGTAATATCGTTACCAAGTCGACAAGAACTCCCACATAAATATTTCCACCGACATCTGCGCGAAATTCACAACGGAACTCCGTAAATGCAATCCAATTAGAACTCAATCTTCTCAGTTCAAGCCTGGAATTCGGAAGAGTAGATTCCGACAGCCAACGTCAGATTGGAGCCATTGTGAAGGAAGCAGGCGTGTGGAAATTCGTGGTGCACTACGGATAATTCACGGCAGGTAGTTCGAGAACGCAAAATAGGCATACACGCTAAATTGTCCACTGTTTCGGAGAAATTGAGTTACTTTTTTTGCGGCCAACAGAGACGGCAACCACTCCAGCGAGAGGATATTGAAAGAAAACTAACCTTAAAAGCGGACGGCGTGGCTGCTGGCCGGAAAACAAGGCAATTTTGCTTGCGAATTCGGCAACGGAGCCGCCACCAAATTCGGCCAGGGAGCCGCCACCAAATTCAGTCACGGAGCGCCACCAAATTTGGCCAAGCTCCTGCCACCAAATTTGGTCAGGAAGCCGCCACCAAATTCGGTCATGGAGCAGCCACCAAATTCGGTCATGGAGCAGCCACCAAATTCGGCCGGAGAGTCGCCACAGTTCGGCCTCGAGGTGACACGTCAAAGCAATTGGAACGATTCGATTGAACGAAGCGCTATCCTATTTTTTCGGTCAAGGAGCGCTGCACTTTGTTGACCGCGGAGCCGCGACACATATTGGACAGTGGAGCTGCCACACGGTTGGCCAGCCGAGCATATAGCTCATATTTGCCGTGTGTTATTCTTCCACTAATCCCAGATATCATGCCCTTCAGTAATTTAAGATCCGCTCGTTATTTTGTGTAATTCAAACAAAAAAATCGCTTTTTAACGAACCTACATATCAAACCAGCTTGTGCTAGCAATGTAATTGTTGAGCCTTGTGGCTGTCATATTCCTAAGGTCATACAGATCAGAGAAGACCTAAGAGCCCAAAAATTTTCTTCTGCTGCCGGCCAAGGCCGGATAGTGACAAAGAACTGCAGAAACCGTTATGAGGAATCCGGAGCGTCCTGGCGAGCTCCCCGACTGGGCAGTGCCCCGTGATAACCCCTACTACCCTGTCAATGTGCTTTCTGTTCAGCGACAGCAGTGTGGCAGAACGGCTCGGATCAAATATCGGCCAAATCATCCTCGTTACTTGGCAGGTATTGCCGTTGAGCCAACTTGTATTATCCCTTTTCATAGCAGCTGTCTTAATCGACAATTCGCACATGTTAAGTGGCGTTTTAATGTCTCTGCGTCATTCGTCAACCACCCCAGTTATACCCTCCCGAGCCAGTTCATCCGACTTGCAGTTACCCACAAAACCACTATGGCTCGGGATTCAACAAAGAGTGATATTGATGAAGCCACCCATCTCTGCGAGGACTGAGCGGCAGTTATCAATGGTTTTAGATGTCGTGAGGACAGATTCGAGTGAGCGAATCGCTGCCTGACTATCTGTGTAAATAGTGATGTCCTTCACAGCAATGACAGGACTTCCGCGATCGTCGAAACTTCCGCCTGTAAGACACTGCAATAATCGGGAAGACGGAGTGAGAGCTTAATCCCCAGTCCTTCCGAATAAATGCCCACCCCGACCCCCTCGTCGGTTCTAGAGCCATCTGTATAGATGACCATGGTGTTGGTGGTTAAGAACACATCCACTGTCCAAAGACTCCTCGACAGAATCAGACCGAGGAAGTTTCTGCCAAAATGACATTTTGGAGAAATGTAGTCCGTCTCCCTGGGAAGATCCAGGTTGTTCAGTATAGTAGAGTGTCCCACACTCAGCGCACTGGTCCGCCTCGCGAAGGCGCAACGCCGTGTTTGCTGACAGTTATTCGCCAAGAATATCCAGTGGAAGCAAGCCTAGGATCACGTCCAGTCCAGCAGACGAAGTAGTTCTTAAAGCCCCCGTCATGGTCGTGAGTTAGATTAGGAAAGGCTTAATTCTTTGATTTCGTTAATGATAAATTCTTCGGTGAGAGATCAACATAAACAAATTGAATTTTGGGTTGGTGACTTCGGTTTCTTTCTCCATACCAACACACCATGCATGTTTGTTTTTATGTGAAGGGGGGACAAAAATCCTCTTCCATAGTCCTCCTTGTTGGCACTTCTGGAATGGCAGTATTCGTTGGCCGTTCTTCGTTGCCCATGAAATAAATTTGCAAAAACTTGTAGTCTTGGTCGGGAAGTTGAAGAAGTGAGTCCACTTGATAGTACGTGTATCTAAAAAACCTGTACTTTAAAATTTGGCATTAATCTACCTTCGTTAATATCTCTCTTTTTGCTTCGCGAACGTTATCATTTGAAAGCAAGTTTTATACTTCCTGATATTTCGCAGGAAATGTTTGGATAGGGGATCTCGTCCAAGTATTTTGAAAGCTCTTTTGATGCCCCATATTTTGGCGCCGTTGAACTTCCTCATTCGAACAGCACATTCCGGATGTGCTCTTTTTTTTTTCTCCAATTTTTAAAGCATTTCAGTATACATACACTTTTTCCTCTTTCCCAACTGAAACGTTTGGATGCACGCTGTAATCTAAATGTTTATCATATTGGATTGTAGCCATCACCAAATGTCTCCGTTAATCTCGCAATTGATTTAGCGTTTCTCGCAGCAGCCATTCTTATTCTTGCCCCTTGGTTGCGCCCTTCGCATACCTGCGGTATTCTAGCAACTTTACAGCGAACACTTCTAACACGCCGCTGACATTGTTCTGCTGTTTTTCCCCGTCTGACTGCCTTCATCACTCTCGCTTCGGTGCTACTTCATCCCTGTGATCGTATCATTATTTTTAACTTTTTCCTGTTTTTGGGAATGTCACCATACATCTTAGCGACCTGAAAAACTCCCAAATTAACACTAATCTATGTCATTTTGGACATTTTCCCCTTTGGACATTTCTCTAAAATGACGGGGGGGGGGGGGGGGTAGATGGGTTTCTGGGAGTGTCACCATACATCTTAACGACCCGAAAATATGAATTCGGCACTAATTTTGGTCATTTTGGACAATTTTTTCACGGTTACTTGGCCGCGGGAGTGTGGTGAAGGGAAAGGAGTGGGGAGTTTCGGGAGAGTCACCTTTCATGTCAGCAACACTCAAAACCAATGTTTTGACAGTAATCTCTGTTATTTTGGAGAATATTTTTTTGACGCTCACTCACCCCCATGAGGGGATTCGGATTGATGGAGATTACCAAATCGGAAAATTCAAAACGCTTCACATGGGGCGACAGGTAGCTCAGTGCGTAGAGGCGTCAGTCTCATGTCTGATTACGGTCGTAACGGGTTCAAGTCCCGTCCATGGCGTTCGTGGCCATGGATATTTTTGTTGTCTTCCCCCTGTGGTGCAGGCGTAAAAATAAGCCACAACATCTCCCGGTTTGTCACAGGTAGGTGGTTAAATAGAAGCAGGAAGTGCATGCTAGCAACGTCCATCGTCTGAGACTGGCTTATGCCAACGGAACGCCAGCTAAGCCACATGGAATAGTTGACACGCTATGCCCCACGAGGGGTTAGAGCAAATTCGTATTGTGGATCATAGCGAATCTACTTATGAAAATTTCATAGAAATCAAACCCTTTGGCCGCAAAAAAAAAAAGAAAAAACATCAAGCAAACACTCCACTTTAATATATATAGAATATTAATTGACATACCTCTCATCAACTCCATTAGAATTTCCCGGTAATAATATAGAATCAGCATATTCCTCATTCGTAGCTGGAGTCGGCTGAAAGCCGATGACAAGCAGCAAATCGAGCTCGCCTGGAGCCAGAATCGACCACCGACTATCCGTTTGACTGGTCGACCTTTGACCCATCGACTTACCGCAGGCTCCTCGTCAATTTCATTTAGCATCCATATGGCAATACTCGATGAATGTTGAAGTAATCATAAAGATATTCTCAGGCATCGACATCTTTGCCGCTAAAACGAAGATGTTTCACGCGCCACCATGAATTCCTAGCCTCTCGGAAATATATCTTAATATTGATACACGTACATACTTTTTTTTATTGTTTTTGCAATTCACACTTATTTCATAGTTTTGTGCTGGAGCTCATTGATTTCTAGCTTCATTTCTTCTCTTCTTCTTCAGATATCCGGAGGATAGAATTTGTCATTGATAAATAATCACGATTTATTATTGACTGAGCTCAAGACAAGATGCGACCTCTTTGCGTAGACTGTCTAGTGACAGGGGTGTCAATAGGGATGTTTTCTTTTTTATCATCTCCGAAACTTTTCAATAAAATGTACGGTGATAATATTCGAATTCGTTCAAGGGGCAGAACAGAAACGTATTTCTTAACTTCAAGCCTATGGAATTTACCTCAGGTGACGAGTGCAATATTTGGTAATCGAGGGAAAAATTCAAGAAGTTTTGAAACTTGGCGCGATTTTAGGGCACGTACTAGGAGGATATTTTTCTAAAAGTCCCCGCCAATAGATTGAAGGGTTTTTTTCTATTTTGCTTTTATCTTCCTAACAATTAATCTTAGAAAAAAATTTCAAGGACAAAGTTAAAGATCATACAAAAATACACGAAAAATATTAGGTGTACAACTTTGGCTCCGCCGTTTTCCGACAGACGGCTGCATCGCTGAGGGCTGGTCAAAATACGTAGCTCCAAAGTGGCACAAAGTGAGTTTGGACGTCTGTAAACGTATCGACACCACCGCATTAGTAAAAGTTGTTCGCATTTTTAATAAGATTCGCGATCAAAATGTCTGTTTTCGAGCCAAGTTCTCGTCATTTGCGGGAAGTTTTGATTTTCTGCTTCTATTTGAAAAAACTGCAGCTGAGGCTCATCGAATGCTCTCAGATACTTACGGTGAGGTTGCTCTGAGTGACAGAACATGCCGTGAGTGGTTTCAACGTTTTAAAGATGGCAATTTCAATGTCGAGGACAAGCATGGTGGTGGGAGAGAAAAAATTTTCAAAGATGACGAATTGGAAGCATTGCTCGATTAAGATTCGTGCCAAACGCAAGAAGAATTAGCTGAATCACTGGGAGTGACTCAGCAAGCCATCTCGAAGCGCCTCAAGGCCATGGGCATGATCCAGAAACAAGGAAATTGGATTCCGTACGAGTTAAAACCGAGAGATATTGAACGGCGATTATTTGCACGCGAACAACTGCTTCAAAGGCAGAATCGGAAGGGATTTCTTCATCGCATCGTAACCGACGACGAAAAATGGATCCGTTACGATAATCCCAAGCGCAAAAAATACAAAAATACACGAAAAAAATATAAAACCATTTTATCGGTATCTTAAATAGTTTCCGACAGTTTCTTCCGCGCGAGCTCACACCTTACAGGAGGCGACTTTTAATATACATAATAAGCTTTTGAATACTCCTTAAATTTTTCCCCTCCATTTTTACTCGTCCCCTGGGGTAATCATAAAACGGAAAATACCGTGAACAACAACTCTATTTAACCACAAGTCCAAATTATCTGGAAATGGTATTCTGGAAATTTGATTTAAAGTTATGACTATTTTTATGTAAATATTTTCGTAGTGCCATCTCTTACACCGACCAGATTAATCACACATCCATGGCAGGCAATTGATCCTCATCCTAAAACATTTAAACAGCATTCTCCTCATATGCTATTGATGCATCTTCGTTTCCTTCTCGGAGTATCTATGCAACGAACAACTATAGTATAGTATCTTAATGTGTATCAAGTCTGAACTGATTAAATTTCATAAATCGCCGCAAGCCTGTTTGAAGTAAGATTGTACATTGAATAATTAGATGTACACGTGCTATTTAAAAGTCTGCAACTATTTTACGTACGCATTTAACGAATCAGATATTTTATTCGATTCGGACGGGAATATGTTCGTTTTATATCCTCCGAACTGACACGCTATAAATCTCTAGTCTTTAATTACTCGTACACGTCCAAAGGTGATAGTCAAAATGTAATTGACTCGACATAAAATCGTTTCAGGGTGTTTTTGAATTTTCCACAGTACAATCAGTGGATTTCATATGAATGCAATAAAAATCCTTTGAGGAGGAATTTCGCTCAAAGGTGTTTGGTTGATGTAAGATGTCTGTTCGAGCTGTAATGCAAAGAAGCCATTTTTAAGTTATAGAAACATTCCAGGATTCAGCCTTATTTAAAGGAAAATTTAAAAGAAACCATTTGATGCTGAGACATATGGTTGACCGGGTATTTAACAACGACTCGGGTGCGTTATTTCGCAAACGACATTCTTTTTTTTTTTGTTTCACAGTAAATATCAGGGCTTTCGGTAAAAAGATAGCATCACCACTGTAAGTCTGAATACTATATCCTCCAAAGTTTTTTCTTTGTTTTGATAAGAAAATGAAATTAATCAGCCTTTGCGTAATTTAAATCAATATTTGACCCAATTTTATGAAAATACATAGATATACAGGCCTTAACATAAGATTACACTTTTCAAGTCATGGAATTAACCGTGAGTAATTAGGTGCAACGGTTTGAATTTTCGATGAACTTCTATCGTCAAAATTTTTAATTTAACACGCCATCCTCAAGTTAAAAGTATTACAAAATATCTCCTAAAAATATCCCTTACATTACGCGCTATTAGCGTACATTTAATATACACAAGTTGCGAAATGAAATTTTTCATATACAATAAAATATCGTCTATTTTTAGTGTTTCGTACTGTATATCTTACATTCAGCATAACAAGCAATAACTCCTACAACAACACGATTTAGATACAGCAAAAGCATAACTTGATATTATAATTCATCGAGTAAATCGTGTGTAGTGACAACTCCATTAAGCATTAAAAACGATCCAAACACTGCATGTGAGTATGTTTCTGTGTGTGCAAGACCTCTGGCTGTTTTGACCCTAATGCACTCGAAAATTGAGTTAAAACCCGCGATATGTAATGGGCAAACCATTACATTTCGCGTAATTCACTATTCAATTACATATTAAAGTTAGATCTATATTTTGAATTTACCGTATAAATTATTTGAATTAAAATGTCGATATTTATGGATTCTACGAGTATCATGGCGGAAATTATGGCACGAATGTTATATCTATTTTTGGATTGATTTGATTTATTCGGTTTTGTGGGGAAATTTATTGATCATGTTATTGGTTTGGTGGAATAATGAAGTCATATAATATTGTGGATGGAGAGAGGATTTAAAAGTTTTTTTTGGATTAATATTTTATTGGGTGTTCTGGGTGAAAGGGGGCGATCTACTCAATTGACCCTACCCCTTGTGGACATAGCGCGTCAATTGCTCCATGTCGACGTTTCGTTGGCTTAAACTAGTTTCGGAAAATGCAGGTGCCAGTTGCACCTCCTGCTTTCTCATTTAGCCACCTACCTGCGACAAGTCGGGAGATGCGGTGGCTTATTTTAACGCCCCGCAGCACAAGTGGAAGACAACACAAACATCCATGCCCAGGGACGTCTGCGTGGACGGGACTCGAATCCGAAATGCGGGTAGTCAGACATGAGACTACTGCCTCTACGCATTGAGATACCGATCACCCCAAGTCGCCTGCTTCGACAAGCTGGAAAAGGCCGTAGCTAATTCTTATGCCCTACACCACAGGGGGAACTAAACTAATTACGATAATGATATTTGACGGTTGGATGGAAATTCGGTCGTGGTGCTACGCGATCATGTGTGGCGACCCTTAAATTCATAATAAGACCACAACAATATGCAGTATATAAAGAAAATCAGGAATACCCTATTTGATGCGAGGTAAGCCCCCTTTCAGACAATTGTACTTGCCTACGAGGTTTGCATAAAAAATTTGATGGGAGTCCCGAAAATTAATTTCTGATCAAAATAACGCACTTTCGTCGTTTTACGATCAATATATCTTCCAGTCGCCCTACGAAAATTAAATTTCCAGGATTCCCACTTAAGAGCTCTTTACACTTCACCGTGAACGTGAACATGAAAATAAAAATTTTCCACGATCAAAAGCTCCGTGAAAAGATTTGACAGTTATCGCATGGTGAGAATAATTTTTCCTGTTCACAGTCGTATTTACAGTTCACTGGGAAATTTATTTGAAATATGCAAAACGTCGTTTATTTAAGAAGAAAATAAAAATGTCGGTTGTAGAAAGTAATTAATGAAAGATATTGGTTAGAGTTTAGAAGCTGCGGGAGCACTCGCGGTTTAAAATTTACATTGAACAAATCGCCCACAAAGGGATTGTTGATTCACAACCCTTAGTATCGCACAAAGTGTGCATGGACAATTTCGGTTTGGAACGAGCTGCGCTAGCTCCACCCCCAGGAAATTGCGACGCTCGGTATATAGCCCTAGGTCGCTCGTTTCACTCCTTCTATATGCAGCAGCATCCATTTCGTCCTAGCATATCTGCATCAAATATGTTTTTTTGCCTATGTACAATTTCGGTCTCAAATTGAAATAAGGTATGCAAAGCAAAGCGAAAATAACTATGTACATACTCACTTTCGTTTTTAAACGAAAGTGAACATTGAATGCGAATCGAAAGTGGGCATACATGGCCACTTTCGGACTTAGCCGAAATTGTCCATTAATGGCTATTTTCATGGTGCCTTTCGGTACCCCGACGTGAGCATGAGCAGACTGATAGCTCATGGCCGGACTCACGGCGGCCAGATATCACGAAAATCGTAATTTGGCCACTCACAACGATCTTAAGTCCATCGTAGGATCAGGTTGTTGATGTGTAATCAATTGAGATTTACAAACGTGACTATATCTGGATATAACCACACAAGTGATTGGGATGCTTTATATTACGTTTACACTATCCCCAGATTACTTCATCTGCGCCAGTTGAGATAATCTGCGACTGTCAAATACATACAATTTTGAACTCACCACACCCAGATTACGCTGCAGATGAAGTAATCTGGGGATAGTGTAAACGTAATATTAGTCTTACATCTTGATCCGATAAAATTACATTTATCATTCCATCCTACTTTATTAAATCGGAAGTTACGACTCCTTTTTGTCCCTTAATTGGTTTTCTTGACCTCATAACTCTTTTCCGTGTTCGATTATAGTACCATTACGTTGTATACGTGCAGTAAATGAGCATGTTTTTATAAGTATGTAGTACCATTCAACACGTTTAATAACAGTCTTCTGATTTTCACTCCTCCTTCGTGTAAATATCAAGTTCCGGTCTCCTTTTCATTCTTTCAGTTCAAATGTCCCTTTAAAGCGATACTCCCACCCCGACAAACTTTAGGATTTATAATAAATATATTTATAATCAAAACACAATCATATTCGTATCAAATGATTCATTCGATTATATTATTTCATAAATAAACAAAAAAAATAGTTTTTTTCTTCACGATAAACAACTTTTCAGAATGCAAATGCAATTCGAACGTGAACAGCATCGTGGAAAAATATCGTGGTGAATTTCACGTCTCGGTCGTTCACTTTCACGTTCGCGCGTCTACACTTCTCTGTGAAACGTGGTGAAATTGATTCCACGATGAATTTTCCTGTTCACGATGAAATATACGGGGAATTTAAAAAAAGTGTATGAAATATCAATATTAAATTGTGCAAATATATTCAAAATGTAGTTTATGGAATCCTTCATTTATTTCAATATAATCCCCGGACGTAAAATGTCATTTTTATAGATATTTTTCAAGAAAACATTTTTCCATTTTCACGTTCACGGTGAAGTGTACAACGCCCTTTACATGAAATTTCACGTTGGTGGCGCAATTCGATCTTTTGATGGACCTCGGTGTCTCGCTGGTGGCGCAGTCGATCAAATGATCGAGTGAAAATATTTCGAATGTTTTGTCTTTTGACGCCCATAATTTTCCGAAACGGCTCCAAATCGTTTGAAAATATATACCGTTCGTTTCAGGACACTTCCAACGTTCTAACTGTATGTCTCACCATTAGTTATATATCAGGATAAAAAAACACATTGGCAGAGTTGTGTGGGTTATCACGGGGCACTGTCATATAGGAGAGCCTGACTGGAGGCTTCGTATTCTCACAATGACTATTGCAGGAGCTGTGATGACGTGGATGAGGAGGAAAGCGTTCTACATCTTCTGGACGGTATCACTACGAACCCAGAGGTGGTTTATGTGTGCTGTGCAGTAGCACGACAGCCCATTTACCTTACCTAACCTAAGGATAATTTAAATGAAACCGGAATATAGAGGGCTACGCCCGCAATCCGAGGGTTTTGTAGCAAGTACTTATTTTGGTATGTAGGTATCGGCTCCTTGCTCTTCTTGGTACCACTTAGATGGATAAAAAAAAATAAAATGTCTGACCCATAATATAGTATCTTATATGCCCAATCATATTACGTGATTGTAATGAAACTTAGAACATATTATTGCCTATGGTGTTGGTTATCCTTGGCCATCGGTACTTTTGATCTCGGACGTGTTTAAGGGATGCAGGGATGCGTTAACTGTAACTATGAAAACAAACTATTATTAACCTATTTTGAGGAGATATAAAATACAAATTCCAATATTTCCCGTTTTATATACTGTTCGAAACCCACCCGCCTGGAAGTTTTCATTTTTCTAAGTGTAACGGTCTGGAAATGCAGGGGGGGGGGGGGCAAATTACGATCTAATAATTTATCCTCCCTCATTGTTCCCCTTTTTTTTCAAATATAAGTAAAGTAAACTCAACATTACCTTTCTCACAACACCCCACTTGCCTATACCAGTCGATAAACAAAATTTTACCTTAATTTTGCCCCTCACCCTCCCCTCCCCCGCCCTTTACAGTTGGCCAATTACCACACATCGCCCCCTACCAATCTTTACCCTTTCATAAATGTGATTAACCATAATATGTAACAATAACTGCGATTCGCACTACGCAAAACAACATGCAAGTAGTACTCGCACCTTTGAAGCCGGTAGGTGTATTTTTTGTATGAATAGTGTAAAAATGCCTAACTTTAAGTGAATGTACTATTGTTAAATATTACATGGTTGTAATGAAACGTAGAGGCATTATTGCCTATGGTGTTGGTTATCATTGGCCATCAATATTTTTGACCTCGGGTGTGCTTAAGGGGTGCAGGTGTGTGCTAACTGAAAAAATATAAATGTACTATTATTAACCTTTTTTGATGAGATTTTGGAATTCTATTATTTATAGTTTTCTATGTTTCTAAAATGCCGCTTTTCTGAAAATTTTCATATCTCTAAGTATAACGGTTTCGAAATGCAAGGGGGGGGGGACAAACTCGGATCACATATTTTCCCCTCTCCCTCTTTTCCCCTTTCTTCGAATTTGAAAAAAAATTCCAGAAATGGAATGTACTCGACGATACCTTTCTTACGATACCCCACTTGCCTATACCAAATGACAAAAAAAATTCGTCCTTCATTTCCCCTCTATGGGGACCCCCCCTCAAAGTTGACCTATTACAATGCATCACTTCCTCCAGAGAATTATAGTACTTCTACATATTTTCACTAAATTTCATACATGTAGCCTCAGCGGTTCGTGAGATATTCCATGGACAGACAGACAGACAGACTGACGGAAGCATGACCGATTTCATAAGGGTTTTGTTTTACTACAAAACCCTAATAAAAAAAGAAGAACGAAAGGCATCCTTTGTTGAAATTTATTTGCTATTCAAATCTGTAATTTTATTCCGATCCTGATGAAATTTTGTATATTTGACCTTTAAAACAAGGGGAAGGTAACTGTAAACATGAAATAAGGAAAACCACCCCAAAACCCCCTTTTCACCCCATGCGGCAAATATAAAAGTGTTATTCTGATTTTGATAAACTTTTATGTATTTTACTTTTTAAACAAGGCGAATGCATGAATGCTCAAGCAATTTGGGAGAAACACCCCTAAGTCTCATTCCCACCACATAGAGCAAATATACAACAGTTTTATTTCTTTTTGATGAAATTTTATATATTTGACCTTGAAAACAGTCCGGATGGCGCAACGGTTATCACGTTCGCCTTCAACGCACTGGGCCCCGGTTCGATTCCGGGGATTTACGTGTCGGACTATGAGCCCACTCAGCTGTTAAATGAGTACCCATTATGGGGTAAATAACTGGGTTGAGCGTGTTGCTGATCACATACCTCTGCACAAAAACCCTCACGATCTAGAAAATGAGATGATGCTAACTCATCTCGAGGCCGTGGTTCAAATTGGATTGTAGCGCCAGTTATTTATTTATTCAAAACAAACGGAAGGTAAACTATGTACGTGAAATTTAGAGAACGTGCCCCAACACCCCATTTCCACCCAATAAACCAAATATGTGATAGTTTTAATCCAATCTTGATGAAATTTTGTATATTTGACATTCCAAATAAGGGGATGCTCAATGGCGATATGAAATTTCCAAAAACTACCCCATTCCCCATGCGCACCCTTATATCAAATATAAAACAGTTTTTTCCGATTTTGGTAAAATTCCTACATTTTGAATTTGAATTTAAAAAGATGGTTGTCTACATGAACTTTAGAAAGAAACACCCTATTCTAATTTTTTTAAGAGAAATCTTCCATTTATTAAATTAAATTTTTTAAATTTCGCGCACCTGGAAATATTTGCCAGGATTATTCAGAGAGTGGTTTGAGTCAAATCTAATAGGTGGCGCAACCACTTACACACAAGTAGTGGGGGAAGGGAGAGCTGAAAATAATATTATCAATATTACTATAAAATAAATAATTTTTAGGGTGGTTGTACTCGTCGTTGGAACTCACGATTCCCTTTTACTTTAACTTTGGTCTCCATCCGCATGGGGCTGCAAGTGGTGAAAAGATAGTAAAATAATGAAAATTAGTGGTCGCGGGCTTGAAAGCGTCTGATCAGATGGATCTGAATTTTTCGATTTTTCCTCCACATGCTTTCTCCTCCCGTAAAACGGTCAACTGCCAATTTTTGGATTTGAAAAATATTCCCATTTGGATGAGAAAAGTATTCATTTCCAAAAATTTACAGTTGACAGCACATGCTTTACCGCAAGGGTAAGCAAATGGAGGAGAAATCGAAAGGTCAAATCCAGAAGCCCCACGTTGGGTGCGAAAATATAATTTTTATCAAAAATACGGATTTGAGGTTATGCCCGATCTTACAGACCAGACAAAAACCTCAACTTCAGATACGACCGGCTGACGCATGTAGGCTGACCAGCTCAGAGACGGTTGAAGCGGGGTGGATTTTTGGTCACCTGAAGCTCCTCCGGATTGCATTTATTTTATTTTTTTCATGCGTCATAACCCTTAACTGGCTAGGTTAGTTAAGACACCACCAATACTTTTTAAATTAAAATTGGGTTCTGACCTAATGAATGCAATACGAGGGCCGAGGGCCTCAGATGTAGAAGAGATCCCGCCTCACTAGCTTCCCATCCGACCCTGGATTAGAGGGTGCGCATTACTAATCTTTTTTCTAAACCCCTGATAACCTCTTCCACACTTACGTACCTTACGTCCTGTCACTTCATCTCATGCTGAACGGAGTGACTACCTTCCACCTGTGAGGGAGAGAACGATAACTTATACTCGGTTTACTTTACCTGCATCTTCAGAATGCGTTTTTTTATTTCATAACAACAATTTCAATGAACACGAGAAGAGAAAAAATTAGAATAAGTACCTTGACTGTGATTTAAGAATATCACATTGCCTTACTACCGTTTTTTGTCTGAATTCATAAAAATAAGGTCAGTTAACGATGTCGGGTGTCTCCAGTTTCCTTGCCGGTGACGTAAGAAAGAAACCAAGCAAATACCAAGGGAAAGAAGGGTAGCCTCTTGCACAAGGGGAACGCCTACTTTCGTAAGTAATCTACACACACGCATTTCCGTTAGTACGTCAACATCTAGTGACCCTATGGCTTACGGCTTGTTATAAAAAAAATTAACAATTTTAACGTAATCTAATTCAGCTGTTTTCGCTTTTTTTTTTGTATAATTGAAGTTAGAGATTCCAAGATATGAGTTGCCTCTGCACCTCGGGTCCTAGTGGTGGATGGAGTTTTATGTTAACTTAACAATATGTTCGTCAAAAAATTGATCATACGATCGAGGTGATTTTTCGTGCAGAAAAACACCGAAATTTTGTTTTTAATTTTTCCCGTTATCGATGTCCAAAATGTAACCTATTCAGAAGAAAGCAAAACAAAAATTTTCGTGCCATTTATGCTTGGCAAATGGCAAAAATCGGCAATTTTTTTTCATTCCCTCAACAAAAAAAAGTAAAAAAATCTTAGCTCGGTTAGAGAGAGAGAGACACTCCTGACCTTTAACACGTTGAGTGAGGCTCATAGTCCAACACGTAAATCCCCTCTTTCATCGAAAACTACCGCATTCAGTAGGAATCGAACCGGGGCCCAGTGCGTAGAAAGCGAACGTGCTAACCGTTGCTCCACCTGGAATACTTAAAGAAATCAAATTACCTTGATGTAATTATAATTCCCAATATTCGGCAATTCAAATACCCACCAAAACGACGACATTTTTGGGTAAAGTTTCGAATTTTGGAAGAACTGTTTGTTGAAAAAAAACCTGCACGTACTGATCAGATTTTGATAGTAGGTCTTACCGAATGTAATATACAATACTTTCAAAATGGCAGGGGTAACTTTTCCCACTGATCACATTTTAGGAGATATTTAGCAGTGCTTACATTTGCTATTCTCAAAGCCAATTTTTTAGATTTTTTTTACCATTTTCATGTTAGTAATAAACCAATCACCCCTTTTACCTGAAAATGGGGATAAGAAAAATTGCGGAAATTTAATCTTTATAATTTTCCTCCATTCTATACGAGGTATACCTATTGTTTGTAAGATATTAAGCTCAAACCGATGTGCTGAAAAAAGGCAAACAAACTCTGAAAAATTTAATTTTGTTATTTTGGTTATAAATTGTGCCTTACTCCAAATTTTTATTGAGAAACGTCTGATTCGCATTAATACCATAAAAGTACAAAAAAATTTCAATTTCCTTTGAAATTAAAAAATATTGCTTTAGTCAGTGTTGTCGAAAGCATATGTAGAACAATTGCTCTTACTAAATTGTGTAAGGCAACCACAGTCGACATAGGCGAACTGAGTTCGATGCAAACAAATCCCGGATTCCATTATGTGCCGTATTTCGTCTCATCCTATCAAAGGCCATACTACCCTATTGCCTCTCTTACACAAACACCAACAAACTAATCCAACACTTTTATAGGAAAGTGCTTGGTTCCGGAGCTACCGGCTAAAACTCTTCAAGCAAATAACTGAAAATTCTAATACATTCTAAATACAGTACAAATTGCTCGTACTTCACCATTTAAAACATACACACTAGACACTTCGTTTATATTTGAACCTAGCACAGAGGCCAGATGACTGGTCAAAATTAACAAAGCGGTGGTCCAAAAAGGAACACTTCACCATTCCTCAACAACATTGTACTTAAGTGACCTCTCATATAGAGAAGTCTTTAATGACCATCTTACGTTTTGATTATTTTAATGGTGTTGGATTGTTTCATCTTTAGACTACTATCAAAAATACATTGCAACCAGGTAGATAGATAGACATCTAACGGAGAACCCGATTTTTGCATTGAGGAAATTGGTATTTTTTAGTAACTGTCGCCTTCGAGCGACACTTACTGTTAAGCATTCTCAACGAATTTATCTAAAAGACTATTTCGACATTTATACAAGGTATCCTAAAGAACTAAAAATGCACTTCTCATCACATACAATCTGACAAAATTAACATCCTTAAATCCCAAAAATTATTTTGCAAAATATTTAGACTAATATCCTTAACACCTTTCGCGCGCCCAACTAAAATGCCCTCTTTACGACCATCTTAAAGATAAGTCTGCCTCTTAGACGATCATCACCTCATATTTATAACATTATCTAGTCATCTGACTAACTATCGATTAAGTCTCGATAATTTTCATAAAATCCATGCCGATCGTATATCTTGTATCTTTACAGCGTCCATTCAATCTAATCACTACTGGGCCGTCCGCTTTTTCCAGCAAATTTTTCCGCATACTTGTCTAATCGTCTCTAAGCTGTCGAATAGTATCCATGATTGCAACGCGGTTGCAATGAACTAGGGATAAACATCCATGATCGATGTTTTTAAAACATCGACGGTTTGTTTCGATGTTCAATGTTTTTATCATCGATGGTCTTGTGGTCGATGTTTTCGATGTTTTTTGGCGTCGATATCATTTGCGATGTTTTACCAACAGTGTACTATCTTCGGTGTTTTTCTACCACCGATGTTTACTTTCGATGTCCTACTACAACTACTACTTTGCCTTAGCCCCTAGTGGGGCATAGCGCATCAACTACTCCTAATCCTAATCCGAGGCATAGTTGATGTTTCGTTAACATGTAAGAGATTTCTGAAGATGCAAGTTGCTGGCACACACATGCTTTCTTTTTTAGTCGCCTTCTACGACATACCGGGAAAGCCCGTGGCATTATTCTTACGCCCCACGCCATAAGAATGTCCTTGCTTCGATGTTTTACCATGGCTGCGCTTTCTTCGATATTTTATCATTGATGTGCTATCTTCGATGTTTTACCATCGATGTTTTATTTTGGATGTTTACCATCAACGTCCTATCTTCGATGTTTTACCACCATTTTCCTATCTTCGATGTTTTAACATCGATGGGCTATCTTCTATGTTTTAACATCAATGTTTATCTTCGATGTGTTTTTTAACGTCGATAGCTTGATTCTATGTTTTTATTTTTCGATGGCAAACATCGATGTTTTTCTTTCGATGCTCGACTCTACAACAAAACGATCAACATTGAGAAAATTCATAAAGCTGTGAAATTTAAGTGTTCATCGTACGCGTGGAAATATTCACGTAAAGTGATAATTTCTGGATTCATATGCAAATTAAGTATTTAGCTAGAAGTGCCGGAATGTTTTGTGTAATTACACAGTCCGCAAGAGACCTTTTGCTTTGCAAAAACAGAAAAGAAAAAGACTATACGACATTTCTATCTTTAATTTATTCAAATTTAATGAATTAATTTGAATGCTTTGGATTTCTTGATTTTTACAGCACAAATTCTACTGAATTGCTCAATGCGTTGAAAACATCAATCATTCGGGGGAACAGTGAAAAGTTGTCGTAACCAAATGCAGAGATTTTTGCGTATCTTTTTGCAATGTACCTATCATGTTCGGATCGTTGTTTCAAAGCAAGACCGCGCTTGTCACTAATGAGATAAGATTTAATCCAATCGCAGCCGCCAGGTCACCAACGCCTTTATTGCATGAATGGAATGTTTCGCGCAATAGATGAATTTGATGGGCTTAAGGTTTCTGAGGATAGTATCTAGCGATCAGATAGATTGGGTCAGTCATGATTACCACAGCACAAATAAACGATGTACACTACATCTATAATATAATACTCGTAGATCCATTGCGATACCACCATGTATTCGCTATCGCAATCTACCCAAATCAACAAACCAGTCGGAGGTTTCAATATACAGCGATGGATTTCATTCATGTCCGCAATATGGACCAAAGCGTGATTAAAAATTGTCCATTTTCCTTTTCTTACTAATGCGAAACGCGATCAGAGAAGATAAAGTATCACTTTTCTCTTAGTCATTACTGCATGTAAAATAGCAAAGAAGTCACTGCAGGGAAGACGCTGCTTTTGACGTGCTGACCGATAAAGAAGTCTCCAGTAAGGAGCGATGGCTATCATCCAGGTTAACTTATACCTTTCTTCCTTCAAGCCCCTAACTCTCCAATCCAGCAAAGGGATGCGAGCAAAAAAAAAACGTTGCATTGCGGCGAAGTCCTTTGGCCTAGGCTCTGATTAGTCAATCCACATTTAAAACCTGAAAAAACATTTAAAAATGAAATCAGGAGGGCTAAACGGGAGCCGTAGAGAATTTTCTGTGAAGGAGTTGAGGAATCTAGGGCGACTTCCAGACTACAAAAAAATGTTGTCCACTGCAAACTATTTACCGAAACCAGATGGAACGTGGACAACAATTAGCGAAGAAACTATCGAGGTCTTGTTTGACGCTCACTTCCGTGACGACTCATCTGGTGGAGTAACGGATTACTCTCGTACAGTAATAGCCCGTTGTGACTCTAATTCTTTTCTCTGGAATAGTGAAATAGTATCGGCAATTAATAATTTTAACCCGTGGTAACAACCACATTTGTTTGCTTCTGGAAACAGCGACACGGAAATGAAAAAAAAAACCGGATCGAAAAGTTTTGGTTTTTGGTTGTAATAGCATGACGCGGGAGGATTCGTTGCTTTTGTGTCGAATGGGAGCTCAAGCAACATTCTTGTGACACTTTTGGTCTGAAAATTCCATTCGCCTATTGTACAAAGTTGCAGGCAGTTGACCATCATTCGTGCGGCTGAAGAAAATCAAATTAACGGGCTGCATCGGCGACTTGGGTCCCGTGCTGTCTTGCCCTATCATCAATAGACAAATTGGCCAGCAGTGATTTGGCAGTTTCAGAAAATCGCGGTAGTTTCTTTTGTAAAGCTCGTGCCGGTGAGGAATATTACTGTGTAATGGAGTGTTGAAGTCGTGTAATGAGGCCCAAAATAGTGCTTAGGGCAAGCGAGAGAGGAAAAACAATATTTTTGTGTGTGACAACGATTGAGACGCCATTTGCTTTTGTTAGCCATCAATCTGACAAGCTGGCCGTCAGTAGTGTTACCGCCTGCTTTGTATTCGCCATATATCATTCTTTTCGGATTTAAGTCTTTGTTCTTGCTATTATCATAAAATAAATAAATAACCGGCGCAACAGTCCAATTTGAACCATGGCCTCGAGATGAGTTAGCATCATCTCATTTTCTAGATCGTGACGGTTTTGTGCAGAGGTGTGTGATCAGCAGCACGCTCAACTGAGCTATTTACCCCATAAATGGGTACTTGTTTAACAGCTGAGTGGGCTCATAGTCCGACACGTAGATCCCTTTTTTATCGAAAACTACCGCATTCAGCAGGAATCGAACCAGGGCCCAGTGCGTAGAAAGCGAACGTGCTAACCGTTGCGCCATCCGGACTACCTTGCTATTATCACTTAGTTTGTATCTTTCACAGATCCCAATTTTCCCCTTCCTTTACTTTGATTGAAATGTGTGGCAGCTACTCCGGTGACAACGGTGGCCATCGTCGATTCTGGAGTTGAGTGCTTCTGTATTATATTCAATATTAACATTTTGTTGCTAATTTCTTTGCATAATTTCGTTCCCATCTTTAAGTATTGCTATTAGTTTCCCATACATTTTGATTATTTCGCTGGGATCTGTTCTAATGAAATTATGTTTCTGAATTTTTAAAACATCGACTTTCCCTTTGAGGAAATCTCTCCAAGCCCTTTCTGGTTGGTGGTGAGAAGAGGTGAAAACCTTTTCTTTATTGTTCCGATTTGGGATGTCCCAACATTTTTGCCGGCAATGCAATCTCATTTGATAGGGTTTTATGTCTATGGATAAAGAGGCCAAGGGTGCACAACACCAGAGCCCGGAGTGTGTAGCATGAGCCGGTCGACGGAGATTGCCTGCATTTTTTTATTGGTTTTCTGGGTCGGTGGGCCCCAGCTTTAACCTTTGTTGTATTTGTATTCCCCCAGGGCACATGGTACATGTTATCTACATGTTATCTATGTGATGACTAAGGCAACGATCGAGCAAAAACACCGTCCACATCTTCCGAACTGAGTTGGGACAAGCATGTGCCGCCGCTCATTTCGTTGAGGAGCATTCGCTTCAAGCGTCGCTGGACCTTCACGGTCAACTTCTGCAAACTTTCGGCACCGTCCGAAAAGCACCATCTGGTGAACACCTTGCTCATTACACCGTTTAAGTCCGCAAGACCGGAATGGTATTATTCAAGCTGATGTACATTGCATACTTATACACGATTGTCATGGTGTAGCCCTAGATTGAGAGTTTTTTCAGAGCCTGCCTAGAGCTAGTACACATACCTTGCACATGGTCGGAAGCGAAGTGGCTTTTTATCCAGAAAGCCAGCAGATACTCTAACTCATGTCCGAAAGACCCCCTTCCCTTAAGTTTATCATACACAGTAAATTTTTTTCAACTAGATTCTAGTTAAACACAACTAGAATTTAGCTCCTAGATATTCTAATAAAGATCTAGTGATTAAGTAACCACTAGAATATCAGGAAATCTTTTTAATGATTTTCTATCAGAATCTCGTTGAGAGTCTAGTTCAATTCACTAGTATTTCAGTTGTTTTGACAAACATCTCGAAAGGAAATACACTAGTAATCTAGGAAACAAAGCTGAGTAGATAGTAGTACCACAGGTATAAACACTGGTAATCTAGTAAACGAAACTGAGTAGACAGTGGTACCTCACGTATATGTTGTCACTTTAATGCAGAAAGGCCACAACTAACATTTAATTCGAAGCCAAGTTTTTGGGGTAATTTTGATAGGTTGCTTTCGAAATGTTGTTAATTGCCTTGACCCCTCTAGGGGCATGGGTGCGTCAACATGTTGTTGCTGTTGTTTCGATAGGATATCTACTTTTGGAACGTGCAGTTGCTAGCAGGTCTTTATACTGACAAGCTCGGGGCACATTGGGAGATGGGAGTTCTATTAGTACCCACAGGCAGTTTTTTGTTTGTGTCGAGGATCGAACCTCTATTCTCTAGATCGTAGGGCGGTGACCGAACGAACACGGCCACCGATCGCGAATAGGATGGTGTTTTTTTTTTAAATAAACAGTTCACTTTTTACCTTATGAACTTCTGCCTCCAAACGCAAAGACAATAATGATGCCTGGCTTGCCTTCATCACCGCTTTAACAGTGAATTTATCTAGTTTTCTAGGTGCAAACATTTTTTTCCTAGAAACAAAGTGGTGAGCACTAGAAAAACAGCCGAATTTACAAGACGAACTGTACTTCTAGTTATTTTCACTTGATTTTTGGGCAGGAATTTTACTTCTAGGTATTTTCACTAGATTTATGGGCATACGACACTTTTCACTAGATTATCAGTAGGAAATTTTTACTAGATTTCTTCTAGTTGAACTTTACTGGAAAAAAGATTTGCTGTGTACATCCCGCTGAAGATGCTGAAGCTTCTAATCGACATTCACTTACGTGCTACCATTCCATCGCACCTTCTCTGCTTTCATTAGCATGTCTACTAGAAGGGTAGATCGGTGGACATAGTTCTGCACTTATTGGTAACATATATTGAAAATCTATAATACTGGTTTATTCCTTGGATATTGAAGGCGCCTTCAACCGGCTTCTATTTTTCATGCTCTTTCGAACCTAGGTTTAGAGTTAGTGATATATACGAGCTTATGAGCCTGACATCTAGGTTAATTTGTACCAGTCCAGGATTACCAAAAAGTCGGAGACAGGTGTGTAGGGGCACCTCTTAAGAAGGTATTCTATCCCCTTCTTTGGAAATTGGTAGTTAGCCAGTTACTTCTGGATTTTAAAGGGATGGACTGCGAGGCTACGGCTTATGCGGACGATATTGCCATTGCTATCTCTGCAATGGCTCACAGGGTTCTTAGTGGCATCATGCAAAATACCTTAAACATCCTATCTCAGTGGACTAGGTATTTTGGTGTTAGGGTTAATCCTACCAAAACAGAAGTTGTTCTCTTCATCAGTAGGCACACTCCGACTTCATTGTTACCACCATAGCTGAAGGAGACGAAACTTGCCCTTAGCAAAAAAAGCCAGATTTCTGGGACTTACATTCGATAGGAAGCTATCATGGCAGGCAAATATTCAGAAGCATTTGACTAAGGCAACTGTTATTGAAATTGGGCCTGGGATCAGAGGTCATCTTCTAGCCTTACGTATTTGGCATACGTCCCATATTAACGCATAAAGTAGTAGCCTTGAAGGACGGCGGTTGATGAATTTTCCAATCTCGCTTGATTGGAAAATATTTTAATTTGGTTCGTAAAATTGTCAATTTCATTTGGAAATTAAGCAATTTGGTACGTAAATCCTAATTGATTGAGAAATTGTGAAACGATTCGTCTATTGTACTATAGCGCAAGCAAGAGTATATTTACAAATCTAGAGTTGACGAAGCAGTCTGATCAAACCCACAAACCTTCTCGGCTGTATAGGTTTGAATGAGGCAACCGCCTCCGCTTCACGGAAAGCCTTACCGAATCACTTCAGGCAGCTGTAGTTGAGAGCCCTACACTCGCAATAGATTTGCTGCAAAGTTTTCTGGTAATTAAAAGTAGTAACAATTTATTGAGCGTAGATGGTTAGTAATTAACAACCGTTGGACGATGTTAAGAAGCGTCTGAACGCCATGCAGTCACGTACACCACTGACTGATGTAATGCAAAATGAGTATCTTAATAATTAGAGCACCAGTATGATGTGGCGGTGAGATACCAGACTATAGGATTATGGAACCGCTACAGTATTATCATTGTAGCGACCTTGTAGCCTCCTATCAAACGTATTCGCTATATTGATGACCCCGCAAAAAGAAAACAAGCAACGACAAATAACACGCAACGACAAGTAACAACACGCAACGGCAAGGAGTAAAATGACCGACAACCCAGACCCGCCGACCTCAACTCCCCGGGACCTTTTGTGTCAGTCGCTACGCGCTTAAAGTGCTTTCATCCCAACAGCAGCGCCCCAGCGGAAACGGCACCATAGCGACAACGGCACCCCGACAACAACGGCGCAACACCAACAATAGCGCCCCGACAACAAACGAGCACCACGGCTTCCCAAAAACAGGTGGACCTCTACACACACCCGCCACTCCTGCCAGCACCCCTCTTCGGCACCTGCAACCCCATAGTCTGCTCAGGGGACACTGGTCTGGTCACCAGAACCACGACCGCTTGTATCATTTCCGGTCATCGAGCCGCTGCTCTCATCGGCCTCAACAACCAGCTCAACGGCCTCACTAACACGCTCATCGGCCCGGCAGCCATCTCGTCGGCCCAGCAATCTGCATCGCCCCCGTGACATGCCGGACAATTATCCATTATACCATATCGCCACGCATTGCAGCGTTTTATTCACTTCCCGTGCAAGAACTGCAATCGTGTCCATTCGAGTTCAATCTACATGGACACTTGGGAAGAGGGGGGGGGATATACTTCAGCGACCATGTCGGTTGACATTACTCGCCACTATCTGCGCTGGCATCACTCGAGGGAGAATCAGCTGGAAACCTGACTGACAGAGTCAGTCGAAGCCAAAACGCCATGCTAACGGCTGCCTCATGTCAAACGTATTCGCTATAATATTTTTAGCTAGTCGGCCATATTTTGTGCAGCATTGGAACTATCTTATACCCTTCGCTTCTTTCTTACTGTGTAGTAACTGTGGCGTTTGGGTCAGAAAGGAGGAAATAACTTCTCTTATTCTCTATATAAGTCCAAAAAAAAATTGACTCTGGTGAGAACGTACTGTATGTTAAATCAATATTTAAATTTCAAATCGAGTACGAAAAAGGTGCCTGTACCGTACTTTATACATATCCGTACACTTGTCCAATTGTTTATGTAAATTTATTAATCTGTAAATGAAACAGTAGACGTTCTAAAACGAACTGGTAGCAACAGTTTCAATACTCTTGTTAGTAAGTTGTTTTTCAACCTTTTTTTGGGTTTTCTTTTATCTTAGATAAGTGGTTCATAGGTGTTAAAAGATAAACTTCAATTTTTGGCTCTATTAACTTTGCACTTATGATGCTCTTCAAGTCGAAAAACCATTAGTATGTACAACAACAAAATATTTAGCATATTTTATCATCTGAGAAGCTACGAGTGTGGCACGGGGTTTTATGAATGGTTTTATTGGATCATAATTAATTTAAGTGAGAGGGGAGGGGGGAAAAGCAAGAACGATTAATTCCGAAAGAGTAGACCTTTGATATTGAAGAATATAATAAATCATGCAAAATAAAATTTATAATTTTCTTTTTCTTTTTTGAAACGATACTCAAATCTAGACATTTACTCCGAATCGAGCGCCACCAGGGCTTGAGCGGGAGGTACCCGATGAGCTCGTGCCTCATACCGATAAACGAAACCTGAACCGATTTTTGGAGCCCTTGTAACGGGCGGTTTGGTGGGCATCCGAAGTTGCCCGTGGGGACGGAGTCTTAGGTTGCATTATGACCGTGAAGGTCGGGCAGTGCCATCTGGCGAAGAAATAGGCCCCTCAATGAGCTAAACAGAGGCCTATGCTTGCTGTAGCTCAGTTCGGGAGATGTGGGCGGGGTTTTCGCCGCTCGTTGCTCCTGTCCTTTACGTATTAACAAAAATTCATAGGCCTGGGGAAGACAACACAAACAGGGGAGGTGAAAATGGGGAATAAAAAAAATAGTCGATAAGGATGGAATGGTTGACGGACGGATCAGACGCCCACACGGTCGCACCTGGGTCCGGGTGCAATGGGACCCTCGGCCTCTGGTTTCGTACCACCAACAGATCACTACTCATCAGGTGCTGCTTCGATCTGCTGGTGGGAGCAGCACTACCAGCCCATAATATGATTCGTTACAGGTGGTTCATTACACCCTGGTGATATTTATGCTGAGCAAATTATACATTTTTTTTTGCATCTCAACTCCGGTCTATGCTTGATAAACCAGGATATTCGTGAGCACGCTGCCATCTCATCTATTACACTCATGTGCAAAAATTCTTCAATTGAAAAATAAATTCATTGATAAGACCATAAACATTAATTCATGTCGTGGCACTTTGTGATTTCACTTTGAGTTTTGCGATCTCTCATTTACGTTGAAACTAATTATCGGTGCGTGTGCGACATTTGTCCGTATCCAATTAAGCCGGTATACCTAAAGTCTCGGCCTGCCCGGAAAATCATTAACTGTTCGGACACGCAATCCACATTTTTTTTCGGTTTAGTTTTCATTGGTTATCATAGCCATGGTGTCCACCATGAGAAGGAGCAATGGTCGGGCGACGAGTGAGCATCTTCAGCTCGATCACACCGATCACAGATATAGTCAAAGCCTAAGAATGAATTACCACATTACTAATTAGAAAACTGCCTCAAATTAATAACTTTATGGCGTCCATAAATCTTTCGACCATTAGACCGTTGAGTAGATAGATGAATCGGTACGAATGATTGGATTGGACTATTGATTTGGATAGGTTGCATCTTCAACGATTAAAGCTTGGACTGGTTCACAGAGTGGGATGGAAGTTCTTGGAGTTGGATGCCAATAAGTTGAGAAAAAAGTGCATTAAGTGAAATTTCATATGGGCTCCAGATGTTATGGGCCCGGCCAGGCGTTGCACTCCCAACCATGGGTTTCTTGCGCCAATATTGTTGGAAACCCCCAATCTTGACCACAATGGGCTCCAAATATTTAATGGACGGTTTGGTGGGCATCCAAAGAGGCCCGTGGGGACGAAGCCTAAGGTAGCATAGTGACCGTGAAGGTCGGGCCGTGCCATCTGGCGAAGAAAAAGGCCCCTCAACGAGTTGAGCAGCGGCCTAAGCTTGCTGTAGCTCAATTCGGGAGACGTGGGTGGGGTTTTCGCCGCTCGTTGCCCGTGTCCTTCACGTATTAATAAAAATTCATAGGCTTGGGGAAGACAATACAAACATGGGTGGCAACATGGGAAATGAAACGGACGGCACAGATTCCCTCGCGATCGCATCGGGGTCAAGGCATAATGGGACCCTCGGCCTCTGGTTTCGTACCACCAGAGATTATTACTCATCAGGTGCTGCCATAGATCTGGGGCTGGAAGCAGCACAACCAGACCTGAATATGGTTCATTACAAACTCATTACAATTTTGAGTTCTTTTAGATTTTGAATGGTGCAAAAGGCCTTCGCAACTGAATTCTATAGTATCTCCCAGCCAACAAGTTGTTGGTATAGGGAATGATGCCTGCAAATCATATGTTTAAAAAAAATATAAAATTCAAAAACGAAACTTCTTTCGAACCAATCTGTATACTTAACCGAATGCCTTCTAAAAATAACCAATTCGATACATTCCAATATCGCGAATTGAAGATACATAACGGCGTTTGTAACGGCGGCGGCGGCGGCGCGGTGTATTATGGCTGGGTGTTGCATATCGTTTGGACAGCTCCACTACGGGTGTCGAACGTTTGGTATTTATCATTAATTACAATTTATAAGTTCACTTAATGCACTGCTGTGGCAAAATGGCCTATCACATGTAACAAGTACACCACTCCTGATGTGGTATCCACAGTAAAACGTTTGGCGTACCCCCTCCCTCTTGACACACCGCCTGAGTCTTTCCGAAAACCAGCTTGCCACCAACATCCTACCATATTCATCTTCCGTACCCTTGGCGCGCTATATCACAGGTTACAGACACTCGTACTAGTGCGGAAAATGTGGAAAAAGTAGTTGCACGAAGAGGTCAATTCAAATGTATGTATCGCGCAGATTCACGAAGGAAATAATTTTTCTTGTTGAGAAATCTTACCATGTAGCCGATTTGTATTCATTAGCAAGAGGCTAGGCACTCTATCTCGTGCCACCGCGCTTCTTGCTCGGCTAAAATAAAAGATTGGCCAATTTACAAAGCGGACAATTTGTAGTTAGGCTGGAATATTTTAATTTTTATTCGAATTTACAGGTATTTTCTGAAATCTCACTTCAGTTGTACTTACTTTTGACTTTGGAAATGTTAATTTTCTTTTTATTTATTTACTTTATTAATTTTGCATGATAAAGTTATGTTGAAGTTAATTTTAAGTAAATTAAAACGGTGGGATACTTTTTGTATGGTGGTTTGTTTAGTCAGCATGGTGCCATGACACAAGATGCGTGATCATTTACCAGCCGAAGGCATATACCTGCGGAGATATGTTACTTGAAATTTCAGGAAGAACAAATTGTTAGAAAAATACATTTAAGCTCTGTAGCGCTACGATGAGATAGGATTTTCGAATTTCGCGAAAATTTAGAGACGTTGGTGGGGCGGTTTACATCCACGACTTGATTGCTCATTATGCAATGAGCTGCGCCATTTACATGCAGAATTCAAATCAGGTAAAAATATTGACTTAAAGACGTGGCTCTCTGGTATTATTATTATCTTTTTTTGTCATCCCATATGTTCGATCAATCGAGGTCAATATGTCCCTAAAATGGCTAAAGAAGAGTCTTGAAATCACTGCCAGCCTTAACTATTCTAGTGCCCTTTTCAACTAATAGAAAATCGCTCGTGATATTTTAACATAGTCCGATTCATCGAGTAGGCAAACGACTCGGTGTTTTTGGTGATTGTTCGCTATATCCGCAGCGTAGGGTACCACGACTATTTGCTTGGCATTCATTGCATTGGAAGAAAATTTGTTCACTCGACGAATCGGTGGACAGGAGAGATGCAAGGTGCTTAGGTGTGCACAAGGTCCTAGACACTTGGTACCGCCAAAGACTAGGCAATGCAAAGATATCTTACATCATATAAATCAAGCCATACAATTCAATTGCTCTAACGTGGGGCATAGCGCGTCAACTGTTCCATGTGGCCCAGTTCTTCATATTGTCTAATCTTTGGTACCGCCATTAGATATACACAGGATGGCCCACTTCGAAATCTCTGTAACTGGCAAGTTTATTGTGCTGTTACACCTTCTCCTAGCCAGCTTTTCCCTCCCGAAGTCCTATAGAAAATTGTTCTGTTAATAGTACAGATTCATTCCTTGCCAATGAGGTACCTATCTAGGTTTATGGAACTCAGGCGTAACCGTTTGTCAACGTTATTCCCTTTCTCCCTTAACCGTCTAAATAAGCAGGGCAAAGACACGTCACAAAATCAGACTTGTTAAAAAGAAGAGCTATCGAAGCTCAGTGCCTACCACGGCAAATTGAAGACAACGATCGAGGATCCCGGATTCGATATTGAGAGTAAACTCCCGATACTGGTAGTTCCAAAAGGTGCCCATGTCAAAATTGTCGCTGCCTACAGTGCAAAATCATCTCAAGGCAAAACAAAATAGGTACAGCCTGTCGGAGGAACAGCTGAGAGAATGCAAAGTGCACATGGATGAGATACGAGTAAGGATTAAGACAGAGGAAAAACATTGGCTTGAGTCTGTGAAGACATATTATATGTGCGTGAAGCAATGTAGGTATTGGGCGACCAGTAGCTCAGTGTGTAGTAGTAATGGGCATAAAGACACTTTTCACTGTGCCAGCACATAAGCTCTGACTCTTTCCAATGAGTCGTTCAAAAAGAGTCGTTCAAAAAGAGTCATGCAAAGAGTCTGAAACTTGGCTAATAACATATGCAATAAAAGGCGTAGATGGGCGACCCCAACCTTTTTTCTCTTTTCTTACCCCAGATTCGGAGCTGGCGACCCCCCCCCCCCCCCCAATGCCCTTTAGTTCGAGCGAACCCGATAGGACCACTATTTCCCACTAAAGCGGAGCTGCCAGCCTTCGATGGGCGACCCCAATTTTTTTTCTCTTCTTTGACCCCAGATTCGGACTTAGCGACCTCCAAATCCCTTTTAGTTCGAGCTAGCCCGATCGGACCACTATTTCCCATGAAAAGGGGGCTGCCAACCTATAATGAGCGATCCCAATTTTTTTTTTCTCCTTTTTGACCCCGATTCGGACTTAGCGACCCCCAATACCCTTTAGTTCGAGCCAGCCCGATAGGATCACTATTACCCATTAAAACGGTGCAGCCAATCTGGGGCGGGCATTCAAAATCAACTCGCACAAAAAGAGCGATACAAAATCGAACCGCACAAAAAGATTCGTTCAAAAAGAGTCAAATTGACTCTTTTTGAACGAATCTTTTTGTGTGGAATAGTTATCGCGCTATGCCCCACTAGAGGTTACGGCAAATGAGTAGTAGTACTTGCTTGACCGAACTTCAAAAATTATTAAATGGCGGCCAACGTGGGACCCAATAATTTACAGTTAAGATTCATTTTAGTACTTGAGTGACCGCGTCACACACACAGGGCCTTACAGACTCCGGTCATTTCTTTTTTTTTGGGCCATTTCCTTGTCAGAATATGATTTTTCCTAGTGCCGTTTCACCTAGAAATCCTACGTTTGGCTCCGCTGCCGAAGTTTGATAACCTTTGAGGCTCACATTTGTGCTTCACGGATTAGCCAAAATGGGCCACTAACCCAAGCATTGATGAGTGCGCGGTGCGCCAAACGTCATCAGAAGGCACCTGTGTCACTTGTAGGGACAAGGATGCTTCTTCAATGGAAATATCTTGTTCGTACACTGCAATCGGACGCGCAGATAACTTTTTTTCTGTAACACAAGCGAGTCAGCAAATAACGCCCCTTTTACCCAGTCTTTCATCATCGATAACCGCGCGAGCTACTCATAGCGCACCAAATCGATTACTTCCTGAAGAGTTTTTGGCATCAAGGTATCTGTATAAGACTGGCATTTGTTACCAACAGCACCAAAAAAAGGCGAATCTATCTAAAGATGACCAATACAGACGACTCTAATATTCGCTTCCTTAAGATGACCTCGAGTGTTTTGTTCAGGTCAGTCACACTTTTTAGTAAAAATAATTAAAAAGGTTTCAAAATATCTGGCGCCCAATACGGGTTTAGTGTGATTTCATCTAGTTAATAAAGTCAAAACGGGCAGTCGACTAGCCGCACAGTACCGTCAGTCATCGCACGAAGTAATGAAACATTTTTTTATCGCCGAACTAGCAGATTTACCATTGAAAATAGTCGAATAGTGGTCGGAAAGTCTCGAAAAAATTTGGCGCCCAATGTAGCGTCAGTGTGATTTTATCTAGTCACTGATTTCGAAATGGGCAATCGGACAGGTTCGCGGTGCTGTTAGTCACTGGGCGAAAACCCAAATTTTTTTAGAGCTTACCTTAAGGCTACCTTCTGGTTTTTAAAATGTAACGTTTAATTTAATAGATAGGTGATTTCGCGCCTCATCAAAATGACACCCTGTTCAAATGCTCAACCTGCACATATGTTAGAACCAGGCTTGCTTTAAGTCATACATCCAATAAGTTGTAAGCTTTTTATTGGAGAGAAAAAAAACTTTCCCGATTTCGGTATATTAAATTAATCATGAACAACCTCTAATCGGCTCTACCCTTGATATGATAGCCTAATAGATGAATGAGTTTGAATTGATGAAATCATATTGCCCTCCCATCGCATATGAGCCTTAACTGCTGGGATCTAGTACAAACTTCGTATTTTCTTTGAATCCATCACAAAAATCAACATCAATTATACTGTGGAAATCTGACAAAATCACAACTAGGTCGTAACCGCAACTGCTGCGAAGCTGGGACAAAATCATGACCTTAGCGAAACTGTGAAAAAATCACTACTTCTTCACAACTATCATAAAACTACTACTTCGGCGAAACTGTGACACAATCACAACTTCGATGAAGTCGTGACAGAATTACTACTTCGAAACAACTGTGACAAAATCACTACTTGGGCGGAACCGTGACAAAATCACATGGGGCGATAAGGATGGAATGGTTGGCCGTCGCGCTCACATCGAGGGGGGGGGGGGGGGGTCCGGGTGTAATGGCTAATGGGACCCCTAGCCTATAGTTTCGTGAAACTGAGAAAATTACAATTTCGGGAAAACTGTATCAAAGTCACAACTTCGAAGAAACTCTGACAAAATCACAACTTTGGGGCAGTGACATACTGAGGTATTCTAAAGCCCTATTCAACTAGTAAATTGCATCTCACATTCCATCATAGTCCTTCAAAATGCAAAGTGGCCGAAAAATTTTCTCAAAAGTTCAAGAATATTCGACGCCCAATGTGATGCCAGTGCAACGAAATTGCCAATCGATTAGGCGCTTAGCATCATTAGTTGCCAGACACAAAATCCGCAACATTTTTTAAAATTCTCTTTAAGGCTAATTTAGGCTACCTCAATACTGCCTACCTTAAGCTAGGTTAAGGGAGTCGCTAGACTTACAAAGTACTCAATCTCAATAAGATACGGTAGAAAATATGTAGTTCAAAAATTTTCTCAAAAACGCCAACATATTTGGCGCCCAATGTGCCATCAATGCGTCTTTGTCTAATCAATGAAACCCAAATTAGGCAAAAGATTTCACGCTCCTTCATAATGACACCCTATATAAGTGCAAGGTCGCACACATGGTAAAGCCGGACATACTTCAAAAAATAAACAATAACAAAAAAAGAACTTCGGGGTTCAAATTCTAAAGTTTCTTGGATCAGATCTTTCTCCAAATATGAAGGTATCTATTTTGTCAAGTGTCAGTTTCGCACCAATACTTTCTATGTACCTACATTGAATGACAACATAGAACCACGACCCGACAGCTCTTATTTTGAAAAGCCCACGATTTAACTCAATTATGAATGATTTTGCTTCACCTGACCAAATCACGAGCTCACGAAAGAATGTCGGCTAAATTTTTTCGGTATCCGCTCTATATACCGGCAAGTACTGACAAGTCATGAAGGTTGTGTACACACACAGGTCTTATTATTTATAACCGACTTAAAATAGTTGACGTTGACTGCTATGCAACTGCATG
Source organism: Chloromyia formosa (assembly GCA_964017055.1). NCBI lineage: Eukaryota > Metazoa > Arthropoda > Insecta > Diptera > Stratiomyidae > Chloromyia > Chloromyia formosa. The sequence goes on from OZ024817.1 coordinate 11,696,689, forward strand.
ATTTTAGTGACACGAATTATTTCGCTATGAATTATATGTTCGACATGCATATTTAATGGCACCACCTCTGGCGCCAAGTGGTGCTGGTTTTGGTAAGGTATTGTACATTTGGAAAGTTGCTATCTCTTCAAAAAAAATAGTTAAAAATAAAAAAAGTTATACAAATACACTTATATAGGTACATCAAAGTTCAGCCCGTGTAGAACGCAATACAATTCATACCTCGTTATACAAATTTCTTTGATCCGAAAATAGTAACCCCTTCCATATGCATTTCGACTCGACTTCGACTCGATTCCGGCTCGACTCGAAATCTGCTCGAGAAAAGTCGTGTACTCTGTCACATGTTGTTTTTTACGAATGAAGTGATAAAACGGGAAGACAAAAAACTTGTTTAAACAATATGAGTATGTCCTTTCGGGCCTTGTTGGCAATATAATTGTCTATTAAAAAATCTCTATTTTTGAACCCGGCTACCTCAATAAAACCTTAAATTCAAAAACCCTGTACTAATAAGAGTTTTAAGTTCTATGGTCAAGTAGTTGGGACGCTAAGCGACATAAATCGACGCTACCTTGCAAAATATGATAGTGAAATGCCGTTTGGTACGAATGTTGGTGGGGCCCAAACTTTCAATTTAAGAGATGGAGCCATCTTGGACCTCGCGGCAGAGCGGCTGTGCGGGCGAAAAACCGCGAAATTTGAACCCTTTTTTTAATATTCTCCTCGTAACTTCTAAACGGAGCCTCGTATCGAAAAACTTAATAGTTTGTAAATTAAAGAGCGTCAAATTCTACATCAAATGCATTGCTCAAAATTGAAATTTGGTTTAGTAGTATAATCAAAATCGATGGTTGAAAAACGTCACTCCAAATGAAAAACCGTGTAAGTAAAAGTTGAAGATATTTTGATTTAACGTGCCCAAGACTTTTCAAATCGGTTCATTTTTAGTGTAGTTGTGAGTGGAAATGCTGGAATGCTTTCTTATCGATTCCAGCTTTAATAGCTCTATTTCGGTAGGTATAGTAGCGGAAGTTTTGTTTTAGTCTCAATTTACAGATAATTAAATCTTGTTCAAAAAGTCTTTGCTTGACAGCTTGGCTTGATAGCTTAGGTCATAGTAACGCTTTTTAGGGTTTTGTAGAAGAAACAAAACCCTTATGAAATCAGTCAGATGTCAGCCTGTTCAAAGAATATCTCGAAAAGAGCTGAAGCTACAGGTATGGAATTTGGTAGAAATATGAAGGATTACTACAATTTGTGTTATAAGGCTTTTCATTAGTGGCCAAATTGCAAGGAGAGACAGTTATTCGCCGCTTAAAGCATATATATGAAAATTTCCAGGATGACGGCATATAATTAGGATAGCGACGTTAAATATCCAGGATGTTGATATCCTTAGGAAAAAGTTTAATAATAGTATATTTCGATAATTTGATTTGCTACTCTCTGCATATCCCGTAAGTGACCTTAAGAGAGAAGTAATAATGCCAATCCGTTAGCAACGGGTGCAGGTATCTTGTTATAGATACAATTTGCATGTATTGTACATAGTCATAATTAATCAACTAGTCAAGAATAAAAAACAATAAAAATAATTTTTGTCCGCTATTGTCACATTGTGCACCGTCGAGTCAGTAAGCGGATAGATTTGAAACTGATTTGTTTTGTGTTTCGTGACAAGTGCTAATATGTTACAGTTATCAAAAGTGATAGTGCGTATGGTAGATGCTGATTGTTATTTGGTGAGTTTGAGGTACACCTGAAAAGGGCATCCCTTCAAGCCATGAAATTTTGGCAGGCTGTGGAAACTCAGCAACATATTCCATCTCCTGGAGATTGGGGGTCGAAACTAGAAGTAGAACGTTGGCTCCCATTATGGATAACAGCGCCGGGTGCTGCAAGGGCATGTGCCACTCTTCATAATCTGGAAAAAATTTGAATATCTTTCGAACTAATGGTCGCATGGAAGTGCGGTTAGTTTCATTCTACTCAAAATGATCAAATACATTAAGAGCTAAGTTAAAAGTGGCATAAAAGCTTTTTATTTTTAACTTATTTAATACGTAAGCTTATTTACTTAATCACAAAATCTGGAAAAATGTGAATATCTTTTGATTTAATGATCGTATGGAATTGCGGTTGGTTTCATTCGACTCAGAATCACTAAATACATTAGGTATCAATCTAAAATGGGCAGAAAAGCTTTTTATTTTTAACTTATTTAATAAAGCAGCTTATCAAACTAATATCTTTTTTTATTTAAATGAGAATATCTCTTGAACTAATGATCGTATGGAATAGCGGTTGATTTCATTCGACTGAGAATGACCAAATACATTAGGAATCAACCTAAAAATGGAATGAAAGCCTTTTATTTTTAACTTTTTTAATAAAATAAATATTCAACAAAAAAAATAAAATCTGGAAAAATGTGAATAAGTTTTGAACTCACTGTTGTATGGAATTGACTTTAGTTTTATTCGACTCAAAATGATCAGATACATTAGGAAACAGCCTAAAATTGGCATCAAAGCTTTTTATTTTCAAGTTATTTAATAAAGAAGCTTCCTTAACAAATCCAAAAATGTGAAAAAATGTGAATATCTTTTGAACTAATGGTCATATGGAACCACGGCTAATTTGATTCTACTCAGATTAACTAAATACATTAAGAACCAACCTAAAACTGGCATAAAAACCATTTATTTTCAACTTACTTAACGAAAAAGCTCATTTAACTAATAAAACAATCTGGAAAGATGTAAATATCTTTTGAACTAATGGTCGCAAGGAATTGCGGTTGGTTTCATTCGACTCAAAATGACCAAATACATTAGGGACTTTCCTAAAACCGGCACAAAAACTTTTTGTTTTCAACGTATTTAATAAAAAGACTTATTTAATTAATAATAAAATCTGGAATCTTTTGAACTAATAGTCGGATGGAATAGCGGTTGATTTCATTTGACTCAGAATGACCAAATACGTTAGAAGCCAACCTAAAATGTCATATAAGTTGCTTGAACTTTGAAATTATGGAAGAAATTTAATCATTTAATTAACTAATTTTTTAATTAATTAAATTAGTCTGACAAAATACTTAGCAAAACTTTTATAAGCAAGGTTAACGTATCTACGAATTGAGCCTAAACCAAAACTTTTAGCTGTTATATTTATCGAGATACAGCTATTAAGGCACAAATCGCTAAAAAAACCATTTTTGCATTTTCGCTCACAACTACACTAAAAATGAACCGATTTGAAAAGCATTGAGCACGTTAAACCGGAAATCAAAATATCTTCAAATTTTACCTGAACGGTTTTTCATTTGGAGTATCCGTTATAGAGATATGTGAGCTTGAAAAGCGATATGTGTGATTTTTCTCCAAAGCCTCAAAAAGTGACATTTTTCGACTATCGATTTTGATTATACTACTAAATCAAATTTCAACTTTGAGCAATGCATTGGATGTAGAATTTGACGCTCTTTAATTTACAACCTATTAAGTTTTTTTATCCGAGGCACCGTTTACAAATTATTAGGACAATATTAAAAAAAAGGCTCGAATTTCGCTGTTTTTCGCCCGCAATGCCGCTCTGCCGCGGGGTCCAAGGTGGCTCCATCTCTTAAAATGAATGTATAGGGACCACGAACAATCATACCAAATGGCATTTCTCTATCATATTTTGCAAGGTGAAATCGCTTAGCGTCCCAACTAAAGTGTTTATCCATTATAAAAACGTGTTAGGCTAAGTTTACTGTCAGCCTTCAGTCACCACACATTGAACCTTATTTACCTTCTTCTGCTTTGATTTTGATTCTTCTGTGTGACAGATCCAGTTGTTATATGACGTGAATTGGAGCAACCTTTGCGACATTTCACCATACACTAAAAAAAACTAATGAACGTGGGAAATATTTCAAGATCGTGCAACAACTTTGTATGCTAACCGCAACATGACATGCAAAATTCATATGTATCATACATACCAGTATGTCATACGCTTGTTGCAATGTTATTAGAACAACATTAAATTGACCGAGTTGTAGCCGTTTTCTTTACATAACATGAACTTTCTTCAGAATCTCGAGCACTTGATCTTACCTATCGAATATGAATTTATCTCAGGACTTCAGTACTACGAAGATATATATGCCCAAGATGTGATGGGATTCGATGCTTCCCTTCAGGTTCCCACTGAGCACCTGTTCTTCAACTTCCAGGGCGACGCGTCGCGACAGTCCAACAAGATTCCACGCCACATGACAAATTGCTCTTAAACGCGTGCTATGTGATTACATGCAGAATATAAGACATACAATTAATCTTGACATGCAGCAAGAGCAACCTTTTAGACGCGACACAAGCGTTTCATTTGAAGATCTTTCGATGGCCGCAAGCTAAAGATGCGGTTCACTCCAAATGAAAGAAAGCATTTAAATTATATTTTTATTACTTTCAATGACGAATACATGGTAGACAATTTGTTTGACAAAGTGTTGGACATGAAGATTTCAAGAATTTGAACGAACATGTAACATATGACATGAATTGTAACATATTCATTATATGCTCGTATTTGACAATTTTGTTAAAGATTTATAATGAATTGGGCAAAGGGTGTAGCACTGGGAATGGGGTCTCTTATTGTCATGATGGAAAACATTGATAATGTGAAGACAAATAGTGTCGTGGTTGCCGTGACGGGTGAATTTAAATCCCGGGAGCTAAATCAAACTGAATAGGAAAACATATTTTAAATTTTTCCAAATCACGAATAAAATATTTAATAATATAATGACAACGGCCTTCTAGGCAATGCCGCCAAGGCATCTAAAATTTAAGATTGATGAGATGTCCTACCATGAAAAATTCTGAACTACTCCTCTTTGATTCCGTAAAATACCTCTGTGTTACACTTAATAATAATTCTATTCCGGGAGATAGCCGAAGCAGACGACTAATGTTTGGGTTCCTTTTCGCCCCCTTCCCGGTCATCACTGATTTCTAGATCTCGACTGATAATTTTCGACCTCTCTCTTCATCATTGAGTCCTGTGTTATTGCTAGCATTTTTTAAGGCTAAATTCACTCATGGCCTCCACACTTATCATGTGCTTGCCTCTGATCCTCAACCTCGTGCTAGCCAGTGCTGGACATTCGCACACAATGTGTGCTTGGTTAGGTTAGGTAACAGGGTTGCTGAAAAAAGCACACTTAGACCAGAAAACATAAGTCCATTGTGATACCCTAGGAGAACCAAACAGCAACGTATTAGAACCACCCGGAGCCGCTGACGAAACGAGGGAGTTGTCCCACCTCCGCCAGCTCCCCAAGATGGTTGTAAAAGTATTTACCAAGAGTTGACCTTCTCAATTGCGCAAAAGCAGGGCACTCGCAGAGCAGATGAGTAATACTTTCCTCTTCCTCCTCGTCCCCACAGCTTCTGCAGTAATCAAAGAAAGAAAGCCGTAGCCTCCTGGCATGTTCGCCGATAAGGCAGTGTCCAGTAACGGAGCCGACCACCAGGCTGATCTGGTATTTAGTCAACGACAGTAGTTTAGTAGTGCGGTTGATATTCTGCCTCGGCCAGATTAGCTTGGCATTATAGCAGGAAGCGTCATCAGTCCACCTAAGGTGGGATTCCCTGATCGCAGCTGATTTCATTCTGGATTTTACCAGGGCAATCGGTGTAGCGATATCGCTGCTAAGCTGCAGAGCCACATCGGTGGCACCCCTCCAGGTGAGCTCATCAGCCCTGCAATTACCAGAAAAGCCACGATGGCCAGGTATCCAGCATAGGATAATATCGAAGAAATCACCCATCTCCGCTAGCCTCCCCCTGCACTCCGATAGGCTTTTCGAAGTGCAGAACCCTGATTCGAGGGATTTTATTGCGGCTTGACAATCCGTAAAGATAGTGATTTTCGTCGTGGAGATCGCGTGAAGACTCAGCCAAGTCACCGCTTCCTTAATCGCAAAAATTTCCGCCTGGAAAGCACTGCAGTATTCCGGTAGCCGGAAGGATAGGTGAAGGTTCAGCTCCTGAGAGAATACTCCAGCACACACACCTTCGGCAGTTTTCGACCCGTCCGTGTAAATTTCCAGCGAGTGCGGTATAGATGGACCTCCACTTTCCCACAGACTCCGCGATGGAATCAGGTTTATGTGATTCTTCATGAACCATCGCTTTGGTGAGAGGTAATCAATCGACTCAGGAATCTCTGCGTCGTTCAAGATCGTTTAGTGACCGGTTCCCAAGGTTATCCACTGGTAGGTCACTCTAATTCTAATGGCTGAGTTCGCCGCCATGAGCTTCCCCTGAATATCCAACGGCGACAGGTTGAGCATCATATCCAAAGCAGCAGATGGGGTTGATCGTAGAGCACCACTGATCGCCAGACAAGCTGTTCTCTGCACCTTGGCTAATAATTTAAAGTTAGCTGCCTTTTGAATGGCATTCCACCAGACTACGACTCCATACAGCAGTATGGAGCGAAGCACTGCCACATAGAGCCAGTGCAGAACTTTGGGTTTCAAACCCCATGTTTTGCCTATAGCCCGCCTACAGCAATAAAGAGCAGTAGTAGCCTTGTCCGTGCGCTTCTGGATATTCAGTCTCCAAATTAGCTTACTATCCAAAATGAGGCCAAGGAAGTTAGCACTCTCCGCGAAAGCAAGTCTCACCCCCTCCAGAACAGGAGGCATCACTGGTGGAATGCTGCGTTTCCTGGTGAAAAGGACTAAGTTGGTCTTACTGGGGCTAACACCCAGGCCACATCTATTAGTCCAATTAATCAAAAGAGATAGCGCATGCTGCGTTACTTCGCTAAGAGTTCCTGGGAACTTACCAGAGACAGCAATGGAGATATCATCGGCATATGCGGTCACCTTACAACCCAATTCCTCCAGGTCTAAGAGCAGTCTGTTGACCGTAACGTTCCAAAGAAGCGGTGAAAGCACACCGCCTTGAGGAGTACCCCTGCAAACACTACGGCAGACTGACGAAGTCCCCAGTTTTGATGTGATCACTCTGGATGTTAACATCAGGTTAATGAGTTGGACCAAGGAACTCTCAACCTCAAGGCCTATGAGAGCGCCGATGATCGCCTCTGGCTTGACATAGTTAAAGGCACCTTCTATATCCAAAAAGGTAACTAGAGTAAATTCGCCGTAGCTGAGCGATTTCTCTATATAACTCACAATGGAATGTAGAGCTGTATCTACAGATCTGCCCTTGGTATAGGCATGTTGTGATGCCGCGAGCAGACTTTCTGGTATCGTGCTCCGTAGGTAGATATCAATGAGCCTCTCGAGCAATTTCAAGAGTGTTGATGAAAGACTAATGGGTCGTAGGTCTTTGGGTCCCACATGAGAGCTCTTCCCTGCCTTGGGAATAAATACCACGTCGACGTCAAGCCATATTCGTGGAATGTAAACAAGGTCCAAGCATGCCTTAAAGATTTTCTCAACCCACGGGGCAACAATATCTACCGTATGTTGCAAGTCCGCAGGTATAATGCCATCCGGTCCGGCTGACTTAAAGGGTTCAAAGCTTGAGATAGCCCATAGAACCCTCTCCGTAGAGATGATAGCTCCTGAGACGCCAGTGTTCCCCATCCACTCCTGTACGTGCTGACTATGAGTCGCTTTCGGAGAACTATCGGGGAAATGAGTGTCTAAAAGAATCTTCAAAGTCTCTTCACTGGAGGCTGTCCAGGACCCGTCCTGCTTCCGCAAATAACTGGGCATAGAAGGATTAGTCGAAAGGGTTTTCCGAAGTCTGGAGGCTTCGCTAGATCCCTCTATTTGCTCACAGAAAGATTTCCATGAGCTACGTTTAGCTTTTCGTATCTGTTTTTTGTAAACACCAAGAAGCTCCTTGTAAGAGGCCCATTCCGTCTCCTCTATTGATGATTTTGCCTTGTTAAATTGCTTCCTTCAAGCAGTTTTAAGTGTAGTAAGGTCCCTATGCCACCACACCGGTTTTTTATTTCCGTTCGGTCTACTGACCGGACACGACTTGAGTGTGGCATGGGAAAACGCATCCGTAAGGATAAGCACCATATTATCCAACTCTTGCTTATTACAAGGCTGATCAGGAAGTGATGGAAGACTTTGTTCAAGGATCTTACGGTGTTTATCCCAGTTTGTCCTTCGTCTGTTCATAAAGACAGGTTTTGCCACAGGGAGACTCTCAATGCTAAACTCGATATAGCGATGGACAGAGAAGGAGTGTTCCGACGACACTCTCCAGTTTCTCACCAGATGTATAAAGTCTTCTGAGACCAGAGAGATGTGAAGAACCTCCTGTCTGTTTTTTGTGATAAAGGTCGGTTCGCGCCCCACGTTACAAAGTAATAGGTGTGTACCGATAAAATACTCGAAGAGTGCTTCCCCACGAGTATTCGTGTCGGAACTCCCCCACACAATATGGTGGGCATTTGCGTCGCATCCAAGGATTAGACATGTACCTTCCATTTAGCCATTGCGATTGCACCCCGTAAGCATTCGGTCGGGAAAATCCCAACTTGATCATAGGGCAAGTAAGCTGACGCTATCCAGTACGGCTTACCCGCACCTTCCAAACTAACGACGACCGTGTCGTTGTCGCTTTAGGCATTAACCAGGAAGGCGTTATAAGTGTTTTTAACCATTATGCAAGATCTCGGTTTGCCCTGATCCTTGATATAAAAGACGGTATAGTTAGGAGCCCTAAGACCCCTGTGTGCTACCGTCAAAGCCTTCTCCAGGCATAGCCTGCAAACATCATCTTCCTCGATTCATCTTGGCCAGATGAGCCTTAAAATGACTATGCCCTGTGACCAAGGCACGACTACCACCGAACCACGTCAATGTCAATGGAATGGTGGAAATGAAAAGAATTTTTTCGTAGGTTTTATGAGGTATAGTAAAAAAAAATGTCGCTCCTTTTAACACTAGTTGCTGGATAAAGCACTTTTTCTATCTATTCGGTAAATTAATACTCCTGGAATACACCGCCCGATAGGTGGTTAAAAAATAATACCTTTATCTGGTGTAAAAGTCAACATGGTTACAAAAAATAACCAAAAGACAAAATTATTTATTATTCCGATGGATGGTGTAAGTATTTATATCATATTAACTCTTTTTTTTTTTCGAAACACGTATCTTCGTATCAGTGAGTCGGAAGCTTAATGCGTTGAGGCGTCAGTTCGATGTATTCTTCCTTCCAATCATGGGCTCAAATCCCGCCGTGATAATGGTTGGTGTTCCAGCTTTTTGCCGGTTGAATGAAAATATCAAGTGGTTCACCGTTTGAAGAATTTGTTTTAACCGTTTCAATAGATAATTTTTCATCCATTCGGGATATTTTGAAATTCACCTAAAGGTGTAAAAACAATATCCGCACAGAAGATATTTTATTTACACCAAAAAGAAACCGTCATAATGGCACACATAATTTTTTAAATAAAATAAATAAATAACTGGCGCAACAGTCCAATTTGAACCACGGCCTCGAGATGAGTTAGCATCATCTCATTTTCTAGATCGTAACGGTTTTTTGTGCAGAGGTATGTGATCAGCAACACGCTCAACCGAACCCCATAATGGGTACTCATTTAACAGCTGAGTGGGCTCATAGTCCGACACACATATTTTTTTACTGTGTACAAACTTGAAAATGATACACTTATCGTTTTGTACTTATTGCGAATTTATTAAAAATAAAATCGAGAAACTGATATCGTGAACAAGTAGGAGGATAAAATGGCAGTCTATCGTCTTGGCGATATAGGAAAGCCACTTCAAGCCCGTTTATTGGGCCAGAGTGCTTTTGTGATATCCCCCTATGCAGGTTTAAAGCCAGATAAGGAAACATGAGCGTGTAGATACCGACGCGTACTGGGAGAATCTCCCTGGCACACAAATGTCTTTGATTTTGATTTATTTCAAATCATTGACATTTGTGAAACGTCAGTATAATTTTAAAAATAGGCATTGATGAGTTCGAACGGACTGCTGTAAAGGAACCCCGTATCAACCATTTTTTCCCCTGGTTCTAAGCTGGGCAAAAACCCTGGGGTTGACAATCATGCAATACCGGGAAAATATCGTTTTGTTGCGAGATTTCTGTTGGGGTTTTTTGAGACAGCGAAAAGTCGAGAAAAAGCTGCCCTTCGTCAGCCAGCGGACGTGGAACGAAAAAAAAGGAAAACATCTTGGAGGATGGCGACCGGACGACTATTTCGCTAGAGGCGAAGGAAAGGCCACTTTTTTCGTCTTTGGGTCTAGAGCGTGAGAAGTTCAGACGGGCTTGCATCGGAGACGAGAAGACAAAAGTTATGCGGGTGCATTGTGAGGATAGACGATTCGAAAGCATCGCATTCTCCGAAACTACAATACTTTATGCCAACGAAACGTCAACTGAGGCATATGGAATTTTTGACGAGCTTTGCCCTACTGGCAACTGAGTATTATGTTGAATTTCATTAGTGCTTCACTTACGTAAGATTTTTTTATATTCACCGTTTTCTGAATAGTCATCCAAGATTTGAGTTGAGTTTGTAGTTTGTACACTCCCGATCACTAGTATAGGTCCAGTCGGAATTTGGCTATATATCTCGGAAAGGACTAACGGCATATTCTCGAAACTTCATGACATTATATACGGTAGCCTACTTGTATATTTTATTACAAGTCATATTAAATCAAAAGTCCCATTAGGATTCAATTAATATTTTCTTTTTTAATTATCATAAAAAAACGCCACTAGGATAGGTGCACTTGACAATTTTGTTGATTAGTCGGAAAAAGGATAACTCCGAATTTTGAAAGAAAAAGAGCATCAAAGACACAATATTGCAATACAAACTGGTAGAATTCATCGAGTGAGAAATACTTTTGATGTAGATATCAAAACTCGTGAGAAAAATCAAACAGAACACATTTTTCGGGCTTCGAGTTCTACCGGGAAAAGAAGACTTCAAACGATATCGGCTGATTCTGCGCTACTGGCGCCAAAAATTGAGGCATGAGGGTTTCGGTTATACTCTATGCATGATTTCGAAGAATTCTCTTTACCTCAAACAAACAAAAAGTAAGGAGTGCCGAAGGATACTCTTACTTACTCGGATTTAACTGAATGTAGATAAGTGTATTTCGAAAATTCACCTCGTGGTAAAAATGGGCCCTTTTCCATACTCCGTCTTACAAAAGAGGATTGAAAAAGTAAAGATAATTCTCCGGAATCCGGAATAGAGTAAAACCGAAACCTTCATGGTTCAATTTTTTCCGCCAGCGCAGATTCGGCCGATATCCTTTGAGCTCTTCTTGTCCCGGTAGAAATCGAAGCACGGAAAAGCTGTCCAGTTTGATTTTTCTCAAGACTTTTGAGATTAACATCAAAAATATTAATCGCTTATTGCCTCTACTTATTTCACTGAAGACCCAACTTTGACAGCTGTCACTAAGTTCTCGGTGAACTTGATCCCCATAGACACAATCCGGTGTCTCCATCGTCCATCACAGACTGCTAAATCTAAACAGGGACAGTGTAAAAATCATTGACGCCCTTCTCACAGAGCATTCGACCTTGACCACATGTACAAAATGATCATTGTGTGCGTTCAGAAGGAACTGAGCAACTTCCGCTCAGCGAACATGTTCAGAACGAGCGGGTTCAGAAGTGACTGAGCAACTTCTGCTCGGGTGAGCATGATCAAATTTCACCGAGCAAGAAATATTTCTGCTCACTGATCAGTGCTCAGTGCTCAGGTTCTTCTTCTTCTTTTTCAACCTCACGCTCATGTTGCGAGTTTCCGAGTTTTGACAGTTATCAAATTGGTTGTTGTGTTTTCGCCGTTTTCGGCTTCTAGTTCTTTGGTTTTCGGGTGCTTTTGAATTTGTTTCTTCGTTGTTCGTGATTTTTGAAATGGACAGCGTGGGATTCATGTATTTTATTTTCAACTTTTCGGCACTTGACGTCTAAAATTGTCATCGTCAGCTTTCAGCTGGTCGATTTCTCATCTGGTGAAGTAGCGTTCAGCAGGTGCAGACTCCAAACCGAGCAGCTCCGGAGCTGCTCGCTAGCAGTTGCAGAGCTGCTCGCGAGCGGTTTCTGCTCTTTTGCCACCTTCTGAACGCACTCATTGTCTCCGATGCTAGCTGTCGCTTCTGCGAGGCCGATGATAAGACATCCAATGCGAGTATGTGGCCCTTCTCCGTCGTCACCTAGAATTCCTCGATAATCCCTTTCCTGAGGTGAACGAAATCGTAGGCCCTTCGGGTCCACCGCCCCTCTCTCTTATCGCAACGCATAAAAGAAAATATTTCCACGAAAGTCAATCAAACTTTGTAGTCCGGATGGCGCAACGGCTAGCACCTTCGCTTTGTACGCACTGGACCCGGTTCGATTCTTACTAAATGCAGAAGTTTTCGATAAAAAAATGGGAACTACTTATCGAACTATGAGCCCACTCAGCTGTTAAGTGAGTACCCATTTATGGGTTAAATAATTCGGTTGAGCGTGTTGCTGATCACACATATCTGCACAAAACACACCGTGATGATCTAGTAAATGAGATGATGCTATGATAACTCACCTCGAGGCCCTGTTGCGCCAGTTATTCATTTTTCATTTTTTCCCTTGGGGTGTAGGACGTAAGAATAATGCCACGGCCTTTTCCGGTATGTCGTAGAAGGCGGCTAAAAAGGACATAATGTGTATGCCAACAACTGCATCATCCGAATACTTTCATTCTAACGAAACTTCAACTATGCCCACAGGAGTAGTTGACGCATTATTCCCCACTAGTGGTTAAGGCAAAGAAGTAATCAAACTTAGACTCAAACCTAGTATCTAAATACAACTGCTGCTATACTGATATAGTTGTCCTTTCGATACCCTTTCTCTCAATCCGCAATATTGTATTCATTAATTCAATCCACGTAATGACTTAATTCGCCTCACTTATAAGTTATGTTATTATAACTCACTGCCGTACAGTTCATTTGCCCGATTCGCACAACGACGCCGCGCCGGCCGCTTGAGGATGCAACAAAACAGTCATCTTAACATTAACAACAAGCACCGAAGAGATAAATACGAAAAACTTGAACATTTCCGTTTAGCAACTTTGATTTATTGAACTCTGACTTTGAAGGTACAATTACGCCCACCCGGGAAGGTGTACCGACGCTTAAAATTGATGATACGTGAAAGAGGCTGGAACCATTGTTTCTGAAACATTATGATTTTGTTTAGCATACGATTTTACATTTAGTCAGATGACTTACTGACGTCCCAACGTCCCCATCAAAATGTATCTTGACTTTGACTGTCTTCCTGTCTCTGCCAAAAGACTCGATTGTGTGTCGTTTTTCTTGACTCAACTCTTCGAGGAGCAATCAACAATTTACTGCTCTCTGGCGTATTGTTTTATGTATTTTACATATATACAAGTTTCAATCACTTTAATTGCATAATGCTATCAAAGACATTGTGAATGGTCGATTTCATGGCAGACGTGGAGGAAATCCAAGGAAATGTAAATGATGAAATGACTTAATTGTGCACCAACGACGTCGGCGGAAAGACATTATATGTGCGTTTGTTTTGATTTGTTGCGATCATTAATGGAAAAGGAGAAATTGTTCAATTCTACTCAAATTCCACAAATTGTAAACACGTCCCAATATAAAAGCTGCAAAGTGACACAAAATGTATCTTGTCATGTCATCACTATAACCTACTTGCACCCTGGACCAAATGCGAGTCATCGTAATTGCTTGCCAGTAACGCGATCTTTCAGCTTAAGAAGCTACCGATATATGTTCGTAGTTGCTACCATATTACCAACGCCCTGGTAACCTCGCACCAAGCTAGCGCGGCTGGCGGTCGGCATCTCTTCTGTTTGCTACAAGAACTACAAAAGTCCATTAGCACTTACGTTTAATTATGTTCCAAGGTAAGCAAAGAAGCTCAAGGTTGTCGATAAAAACGATTGTTTGAAATCGCGCCTTATTGACCGATGCGACGCCACTACACTACATCGCTTTTCTAGGAGGCATTTAGCCCCGCTCTTGACAACAACTTAAAGTGGACATTCCAAGACCAAGTGATGCTGATAGTGTGTACCTTATTGTAACAGGCGAAATCGCGACATGGAAGCTATGCGCACAAGATACATTAGACGCGATGTTCAAATTGTATGGAACAATTGCAAGAGGAATTTGCACGACACTGATACAAGGACAGAGATACCCTGCAATGTTTGCGAAGTGCCCTCAGGAACGCAAAGAGCCGTGTGGCATACGCATGCCAGGTATTAGCGATAATATGAAACACAGCGATTCATTAACTTTAGTGATATTAGTGTCACTTAAAAATACGCATTCTGCGAGTATATAGGTTGAACTTGGAAAAATGTTAAGATCTTTTGAGTAGGCCCACGGCATCCTCAATCTTGAAATCGTCTCGTCAATCGAGCAATCCACATCTCTCGGATTTTATTCGCGTGTTAATCGCTGATTAAAGTGTCTTCATCATCACATCATCGCGATCCAATCTTTGATAGTGTGGTGGCTCCCTTGACGCGGTAACGTAACGTCATCCAGTAGCCAACCAGACCATCACTCTAGTGCAGATTGCGTGTTATGCCGTGTGTGATCTGATAACGTGCGATCAGTTAAATGATGGCGCCAACGTAGATTTCAACAGTTGATAAAATCAATTCAAATGCATCCATCCTGGCCAGCCTCAATCAACACATGAAACTCGGAGTCCAATCCTGGACTGAATCTTGGCGAAATGTTGAAAATTGAGCCATCCATAACGTTGCAGCCGCAGCTTGACATCAATGGTGTTTTTCTGTTATATGCATTTCGCTGCATCTGATAGGAATATGTGATCGTTGTTGTCGATTCATTGATGATCACTTGATCGAAATGGATCAAACGAGGTGGAAAAGCTTCTATTCAGATGCAATTTGAAATTCAATTAAGGGCTGATGTCGACGAGGAGGCGTTAAATGGATTTGGCGAGCTGATAAAAAAGGGACGAACAAGTGGCCAGTTAAAGGGTTTACATGTTCCCCTAAATTGATCAATATCTTTCGGAATCAACAATGTATAGTGGAATGTCTTTTAAATCAAGTGGAATCTTTGAGTCGTTGGGAGCTAAGGTGATATAAGTCATTTTGTCAAAATATTTTTTTCCGCAACTTTTCATTCACTACGTTCACTTTCGCAAGACTCAACCCAAGATTAAGCCATGGACTTGTATCAAAATTCATGTAAAAAAAATAATCCATACTATGTCGTACGGTCAATGAGATATTTCGTTTAATTCTGAATGACTATCACTGAAATATCTCTGACCTGGTCATACACGTTCAATACTGAGCGTCATCATCATCATCGTGGCGCGACAGCCCGACGTCGGGCCTTGGCCGCCTGGATCGTTGTTCTCCAATTATCTTGGTCACGTGACCGCATCCTCCAATTTTGGAAGCCCAGTAGCTGCTCGGCGTCTGCATATACTCGGTTGTTTTCGCAGTTTCGCTCCGTCGACCCTCCGCTCATTACTCTCTTTGGCGTGCAATCATCGTCCATTCGTTGTACATGCCCGTTGAAGTCGTTATACTTTGACAATTTTCGAAACTTCCAGCTCATCGTTCAGTTCATACAACTCATGGTTGCATCCATCTCGATCGCAAACAGTCCCAAAAATTCGCCGCAGAACCTTGCGTTCGAGTGTGTTTAGCACTTTTCCGGAGGCTTGAGGTAGAGTCCATGTTTTGCAGCCATCGCAAAGCACTGGTCGTATGATGGTTTTGTACACGCAGAGCTTCGTGTTTCTGTGCACATGCTTCGATTTCATGATGGAGAGAACCGAGAAAAAAGTCTTATAAGCTAACTGTATCCGTCATTTGATTTTCTCAGTTTCGTTGGCATCCCTTGACAAGTTGCAACTCAGGTATATGAAGTCAATCACGAACTCGATGTAGAGGTCCCTGACATTGATGCTCGATTGTGCTGGTGTCCTTGTCCTCGATTGCATCATTATTTTAGTTTTACCCTCGTTGATACGTAGTCCAACTCCTTTTGCAGCGGTATCGAGCGTATCAGAAGTTCTTCTGCGTCGGTCAATCTTCTTGACAAGATGTTGATGTCGTCGACGGACGCTGCCAATTGTGTTGACTTGATGAGTAGCGTATTGCTGTTGTGCATATTCATAGCCCGAATAGTGAATTCCAGAGCTCCCCGATCTTCACCCCCGACACATCCCCCAGGTTCATAAGAAAGGTCTCACCCAATACTCGATGTCTGGCCCTAGCAAGGGCCGGTCATTCGCAAATTAAGTGGGTGAGGGTTTTCCTTCTCATCCTCATTCCCGCAGCTGTGGCAATGCGGCTTGAAGCCAAACCTTATTGCATGCTCTCCGATAGGCCAATGTCCTGTAATGACTGCCTGCCGACATCTCTACGGGACTTGGTTAATAGCTCAAACGTTTTCCTTCTGCCATAGAAGGACCATATCTTCCTTAATATGACGCAGGTAGGCACATTCCGCCATTTGGAATTCGCAACATTGAGTTAGTGAGAGGAGATCTTGCTCTTAAAAGTCCTCAGCGAAATACAAACAGATTCCTCACGAGAGCTTTCTACGACGGCTCCCCTCCTGGCCAGCTTTTTCGTTTCCCTCAATATCTTTATTACGGTGCACACAGAGCAGGGTGATATTGACCCGTCTGGCAAGGCGAGTTAACTCTTCCTCACACCGCACGACCAGTTTGGAGGAAGTACTCACCGAGTTCAGTGCCTTGATAGCAGCTTGGCTGTCTGAGCAAATTTCGATGTTCTGGTTATCTGGTATATCTCTGAGAGTGAGACACGCCTTCGTAATTGCGAGAGTTTCCGCCTGGAAAATGCTGGTATAGTCCGGGAGGCAATAACTCTTCGAGATAATCAGTGCTTCAGAAAAGATCTCTTCACCGACGCCGCAGTCCATTTTCGACCCATAGGAGAAAATCGTGATGTCAAAGTCCTTCACCACCTCGCCCCCCCCCCCCCCCCTCCATTCAGCCCTGGTGGGTAATTTGGCAGATAAGCTTCTGTCAAACCTTAATTTGGGCACAGTGAAGTCTGTTTTTACGTTGACCACACCTCGTGGCAACCGGCTGAGGATGTTGCTATGGCCATACGGCTTGGCAGTCCAGACTTCCGAGTCTCTGAGGTGTCCCCCTGCATACAAATCTGGTTAGATGGCTGTATCCCAAGTCCGCATGAATAATTCTAGATCTTAGCAGAGTCACTATCCATCTGCCGATCTCTGCCTCTGCTCCCAAATCTGATAGGGCGTCGTGAATAGATTCGATGCTGACTTCGTTGAATGCTTATACTGAAGGCTCTGCACAATGGCACGCACTTTCATGTCCTCTTTTTCCTACTTTTGGTATGAATACGACTCGAACTCGTCGCCACGACTGGGGGACGTGGTTGAGACGGAGACAGCTTCTAAAGAACACCAGCAGTCAGGGAACTACTAAATCTTGTAATTCTTGCTGCATAATGGCAGTATGCCGTCTGGCCGGAAGATTTGAAGGGGGAGAAGCCGTTGATTGCCAAGGATATTCTTTATTTTGTGATAACGGATTGCACAAATTCACTCTGCGCGCATTCCGCATCACTCGGTTCTGGGCTCTCTGTACAGGTTTCTTCGCAACCTGGATAGTGTGTGTTTAGAAGGAATTCAGAACTAGATTCTGTCCAAATGCCATCCATTCTTTTCACTAAGGACGAATTGGTGTGCTCCTTGGACAAGATTTTGCTGATCCTTGCTGTCTCCTTGATATTATCCAAACATTGGCTGAAGTCCTCCCACGTTTGGGCTTCAGCCGCTCTAATGGCTTTTTTGTATATTTTTAGGCAGTCCTTATGCGGCTGCCAGAACCTGTGCTTGTTGCAAATATTGAAGATCTCCCTAGTCAGTTTCCTGAGTATTGAGAGGTCCTCGTTCCACCATGGGGGAAAAGTTTTCTTACTTCTTTTCACCGGAAATCTACATCTATAGATCGTATCGTCTTCACCAAGTGATGATCTGAGTAGCAGTTTGCTCCTCGAGAGGAGCGGACATCCACTGGCTCTGTGAACTAACTTTCAGTGAAATAAACCCGGAAAAAAATTAAATAATTCTCAAAATTTTTCATATATTGTTGAAAGTTATTTCACATGAAATAATTCCCTCTTTTTTTAGATTATTTCATATTTTTTGGTAGTTGTTTCATTAATTCTTTGGGATTTATTTATCGAAGTCGATAAGTCGCTGACCGTTGTCGTTACATTTTTCATGGAGACTGCAGCCTCCAGTGGTCCCCCGGTGCCAACTTTCACCGCAGTCTAGTTTAGTACTATTGCCATTCAAAACAGCCTGTTCCCTAACTAGTGTCCTGTGTGAAAACCAGCTAAGGCGATAAATAGATTTTGAAGGCTCTCTCTGGATCTTGTTAACCCCTTGTGGGGCATAGGGCATTAACCACGCAAAGAAGCCTTTTACAAGGTAAAGAAGGTGAATTCATCCGTAGTCTCTTTTCAATCAATGCTACGGCGACCCACTATCTACATAATGACTTGGTTCTTGGCCACTATATATTGAAGGATTCAAAGTACTCTTTCATTCACTCGTTTATCTGTGCAGATATTATTGCAAAATCCACGAAGCCTCTGAAGAAGAAATTCCCCATTGAGCCTTGCGCAGTGGCATGAATGTTGTTGTTTTCCGCTAGCTGACCACAAAATATTCACTTTTGCGATGCATCGTGATCGGCTAAGAAATATACTTAATATAATCGATGAGCTAATTCTCAAAACTATTAGTTCTGTCATTTTCCACCTATATCGATTACAAATAATTACCAAAGTTATTACATTCAAATAGTTGCTTTAGAACCTGATCAGTATTAGTATATCAAAACATTATATCTAAAAATAGCTTGCCGTATCATTCTTAAAATAAAAACTCAGACGATGTCCGAAAATGGCCAGGAAGAAACCCGGCTGCTACTTATTTTATTTATTATGTCACCTTGTTATTGTCGCATACGTATATTTGGATCTAAAAGTCACCACTTCTACGGAACTTCACAGTTACTTGAGTTTTATTCGAGATTGCTTTATAGTAAATTAATGCCTACGCAAATCACTTTACTTTCGATTTTGCTGAAAAGTAATCGAATCTGATAATTGCAAAATGTAGTATTTAATGAAGCAAATTTTTGTTGTTCCCGGGATCCTTTTAGTTTCAACAAAAAAAAAAAAATTTTTTTTTTAAGTTTTTATTTTTATTTTTAATTTTTTCATTTCATTTTTTCATGATTTATACTGAATGTTTTGTATATTGGAGGCATGGAAATTCGCATGGAAATTCGCAAATTCCCTTGCCTGGGCTCCGCGCTTAAGGGATCACAACCCTCAGTATCGTGCAAACATGAACGCTCGCTTCGCTCACTCTGTGTGCGACAGTGTTTTGGTCAGTTTTAAACATACCAACTGGTTTCGTCCACCGATAGACCAAACTCGTCAGGAGTCACCTTTAGTCTATCGGGGAGGTAGCTCGACCAGTCCTATGTGCTGTATTCGGGGTATGGTCTATCGGTGGACGAAACCAGTCGGCAAGTGCGATCGGCTTTAATGCTGAATATTTTTGATGGAGTGCAGTGCCAACTTAATCTTGTTGAATTGAGTTGGTAGTAATACACTTCATTATTCTTAACAACTTATAAAATATAGTAAAAAGCGCTATGCGTGATTATAATGATATTGATACCAAGGTTAGGTTAAGTTAAGTGGCGGCCTCATGGCCCCGCATAGACCGCTTGAAACATACCAAACGTTCAGTATAAATCATTAAAACAAAAAATAAATAAAAACAGGCCGAAGCGAAGCGAAGCGTATATACCCTAGACTTGTACAGACCTAGTGGAAATACCAAAAGTACCAATTGGCAACGACCATATGCATTAAGAATGGGTCTCCTATATGGCCAGTTCATAGGGGAGGTTGGCACTCATTCAGTAGGATCTTGACCATTCTCAAAATCAATTAACTAACTAACCCATTCTACAAATATTTGGATAATTTTTCAAGTCGCTAGCTTCATTGTATCGAAAGTTATTGCTTATTTGAAATTTCAGTTGTAGGGGAGGTAGGGGTTCCTTGGGTCGGATCTTGCCCATCATTGCCACCAACTAATTAGATCACCCTACAAACATTTAAACAAAATTTCAAGTGTCTAGCTTCACTCTATCGAAAGTTATCGCTTATTTCAATTTTCATTTGTAGGGGAAGTAGGGGTTTCGTTGGTCGGACTTTGCGTATTTTCAATATTAGCCAACTGGATCCTAGTACAAACATTTGACCAAAATTTCAAGTCGCTAGCTTTATTTTGTCGTAAGTTATCGCTTATTTAAAGTTTCATTTCTAGGGGAGGTAGGGGTTCCTTACGTCGGATCTTACCCATCTTTAATGCCAACTAACTCAATCTCACTTCAAACATTTGACCAAAATTTCAAGTCACTAGCTTCATTCTATCAAAAGTTATCGCTTATTTGAAGTTTCATTTGTAGGGGAGGTGGGGGTTCCTTGGGTCGGATCTTGCCCATATTGAATGCCGACTAAGTAGGTCTTACTAGCAACATTCCACCAAATTTTTAACTCGGTAGTATCATTCTACCGAAAGTTATCGTAATTAAATGAATATTTAATTTTTTTAAATTTGTAGGGGAGGTAGGTGTTCCTTTGATCTGATTATGCCCAACTTACAGAACCTTAAGCAGCTTCTTCCCTCAGGGTTACATGCCAAAAATCAGCTGTCTACGTCAATTGGTTCAAGAGTTATAGACAAAAAACCTGAAAAGTAGGGTAGTACGGGGCTTTTTGTAAGAAAATTACCGTTAGTTTTCAACAGATCGATTTTGTTTTCCCAGGAGAGTATACGAATACCCTTACTAGCAATCTGATAAAGCTAGAGCTTTTCTTGATTTTTTAATTCGGAGTTATAGTTACATTTAATTATTTTACATATGTAGGGGAGGTAGGCGTTCTCTTGGCCTGATCATACCCATTTTCAATACCATCCAACTAGATCATACTACCAACAGTTGACCAAAATTTCAAGGCTCTAGCTTCATTTTATCGAAAGTTATCGTGCGAACGGACAGACAGACGGACAGACAGACAGACAGACAGACATGGCTAAATCGAATCAGGAAGTGGCCCTGATCATTTATATAAATACATTGCTATACCTCCGGAGCCTCCTTTAAGGTGTTACATATTTTCGTCGTGACAAAAACAATATACCCTATACTATAAGTCTAGGGTATAAAAAGAGAGTTTTTGTGCCTTTTCACACGAAGTGCCGTGCGGCTCTCGCTCGCGAGTGAGAGCTTTTTCTCGCTCCCACCTTTCATTCTTTCACACGAAGAGCCGCACGGCTCTCGCTCGCGAGTTCTTGATAAAGCGTGGCAAAAACTCCTGCTTCACCCCTCTTTTTGTTCAAGGATGAACCCCACGCGACGTAAAGGCTCGTGCTCCCCGTGTGAAAGCTGAAGTATAGTCTTTGCATTTCAGTCTTACGCGCCTCGCTCTCATTTGCGAGCGAGAGCCGTGCGGCTCTTCGTGTGGGAGTGCACTTAGGGTGACGCGAGCAGTAAGTGACAAAAAATCCGAGTGAAAAGTGATTTTTTCACCCCGGGCCCCGGAAACTAAAAATATCCCATTATACTGATTTTTTGAGCTGAATTGACACTGAATTGTAGAAAAGACGGCACTTTACACAAAAAAGCACAGGGTTTTTCACCATGACAATACGCCCAATTACGCTACGAGTTGCTACCCCATCCACCTCATTCTCCAGATTTGTGATTTTTATTTATAACCTTATTTGAAATAAAAAATTGCTTGCTGGAGAGCTGTTTTCGCCAAACAAAGAGGTCATCTCCGAAGCAGAGGCCTATATTGGGGAATTCGACAATTCGTTTTTATTTTTTAATGCGATTAAAATGTTGGAATATCGCTGAATTGAATGTATCGAGCTTAAACTAGACTATGTCAAAAAAAAAAACTATTAAAAAAAATTTTTTTGTTAAGAATAATTAACTCCCCGAAGGGAGTCCTATTCGTGTTTGCCGGTTTCGACTGCTGGTGCGAAGAGCGTCTCATCAGGCGCCTCTGCTTCGCGCTCACACCAGTGGGAGAGGCGTGACCGGGAACGACCAAGTCAGATGTTGGTTTGCCTTATATAGGCCGACCAACACGACTTAGGCGCGCAGTACGAGCGGTCGAAACCGGCGAACACGATTTTGGCTCCCTTCGGGGAGGTAATTATTCTTAACAAAAATATATGAATAGTGTAGTCCCACTCTGGACAGAGAAGGGCGACGGCATGCTAAGTGCCATGTAAGTTGCATGGCGTCGATGGCTGTCGCCAGGCAAAAACTTGTTTTATTTTAAAAATTATTTTAAAAAAAAATATATATATTTTGTATAATATTATATTATATATGAAGATAAACGACTCAAAATGCCATCAACTGCAGTCTAGTGCTTTCGCCCCCAAATGACAAATATCTTGCCGAGATATCACTTCATTACCAAGAAGGTCCTTTTGTCCTGACACGCACCTTCACTAGCATCAAAATGTCACCGGATGTTGCTTAGAATCGATGATGTCGAGCCAGTGGAAATGCCTGGAGAAACGAAATTGGAATAGACTTAGGCGACAAACTCTAATTTGGACACAACAATATATTTTTAGTTCAGAGTCACCCTAGGAAGCCACATACAAAATTCTGCTAAAATCGGACACCGAGAAGTGCCCGGACAAACGCACAACACGCATCGTACTATAT
Source organism: Chloromyia formosa (assembly GCA_964017055.1). Taxonomy (NCBI): domain Eukaryota; kingdom Metazoa; phylum Arthropoda; class Insecta; order Diptera; family Stratiomyidae; genus Chloromyia; species Chloromyia formosa. The sequence continues at coordinate 11,719,587 of OZ024817.1, forward strand.
TTTTAAATGGCACAGGCCAAAATGGGTTCATCATCATCATCGTGGCGCGACAGCCCGACGTCGAGCCTTGGCCGCCTGGATCATTGTCCTCCAATTATCTCGGTCACGTGACCGCGTCCTCCAATTTTGGGAGCCCAGCAGCTGCGCGGCGTCCACACCTACTGAGCTCTCCCAACGAGATCTCGGTCGTCCTCGTAGTCTCGCTCCGTCGACTCGTTCTGCATTCATTACTCTCTTAGGCATGCGATCATCGTCCATTCTTTGTACATGCCCTGCCCATTGAAGTCGTTGTAGTTTGACGATTTTCGAGACTTGCAGCTCATCGTACATTTCATACAACTCATGGTTGTACCGGATGCGCCATCCATCTCGATCGCAAACAGCCCCGAAAATTCGCCGTAGAACCTTACGTTCGAAAGTGTCTAGCATGTTTTCGGAGGCTTGAGTTAGGGTCCATGCTTCGCAGCCATAGCATAGCACTGGTCGTATAATGGTTTTGTACACGCGGAGCTTCGTGTTTCTGTGCACATGCTTCGATTTCATTATGGGGAGAACCGAGAAAAAAGTCTTATTAGCTAACTGTGTCCGTCGCTTGATTTCGTCAGTTTCGTTGGCGTCCCTTGACAGGTTGCAACCCAGGTAGATGAAGTTGTTCACGAACTCGATGTTGAGGTCCCCCACGTTGATGCTCGGTTGTGCAGGTATCCTTGTCACCGATTGCATCATTATTTTAGTTTTACCCTCGTTAATACGTAATCCAACTTCCTTTGCAGCGGTATCGAGCGTATGCAGAAGTTCTTCTGCGTCAGCCAATCTTCGGGACATGATGTTGATGTCGTCGGCGTACGCTGCTAATTGTGTCGACTTGATGAGCAGCGTCTTGCTGTTGTCCATATTCATGGCCCGAATAACGTATTCCAGTGCTAGGTTGAAGAGCGTCGGTGCCAGTCCATCGCCCTGTTTCAAACCAGTGCGTGTTTCAAATAGATCAGTAAGTCTATTCTGGATCCTGACTTGTGAGACGGAGTTGGTCATCGTCATCTTTGTCAGTCGCACTAATTTTGCTGGTATACCAAATTGCAGCATGATGTTGTACAGTACTCCACGATCGATACTGTCGTATGCCTGCTTGAAGTCGACAAAGATTTGGTATACGTTTACGTTGTATTCCCAGCACCTCTGGAGTATCAGTTTGACTGAGAAGAGCTGATCGGTTGTGGAGCGACCAGGTCTGAAACCGCTTTGATATTCCCCAATGACTCGTTCTGCGTACGGTTTTATTCTATTTTCCAGAATTTTCGTCAAAATTTTATAGGACGTACAAACTAGTGAGATGCCCCTGTAATTCTCACACCGCAATTTATCTCCCTTTTTATGGATTGGACAGATGATGCTTCTGCGCCAATCGTCTGGGATCTCCTCGTTCTCCCATACTCGCAGGAGTAATTGATGTATGGCATCAACTAGACTCGCTCCACCGAATCTTAGCAGTTCAGCTGGAATCTCGTCAGCGCCCGGCGCTTTATTTCGTTTTAGTGACCGAAACGCGAGATCAACTTCCTCTACTGTCGGGGGTTGAATGGGTGGACCTAGATCAACAATATCATCGAGAGCTTCCTGTGTGGGGATGTTAGATGGTCGGTTTAGAAGCTCTTCAAAATAAGAGGCCCATCGTTTGTTAATACCATCGGTGTCGCTGATGATGTTTCCATCCTTGTCCTTACAAAGGCTAGTCCTGGGTTGGTAGCCGTTCTTAATTGTATTTACTAGTTTGTACGCTTGTCTGGTGTTCCTATTAGCTAAGTTTTCGTTTATGTTCAGCAACTGCTCGTCAAAGTATTTACGTTTCTTACGTCTAATTATTCTATTCGATATTCGCCGTAGCTCGTCATATTTTTCTCTTCTGGCTCTGGTTCCTCGTTGAATCCATTGTCTGTAGGCCTCGTTTTTCGCGTCAAGTGAATTTTTGCATTCTTCGTCGAACCAGTCATTTCGCGCTCGCCGGGCTTTATATCCCACGACCTTCTCTGCGACATCCTTGATGGTACCCTTGAGTTCTTCCCAGAACCCATGGACGCCTGTGTTGCTGATGTTGTGTAGCATAGGTGATAGTTTTTCCTCAAGGGCGGTAGTATACGCCACCGCTGTAGCATCACTCAAGAGCTTATCAACCGCAAAGATTTTGGGAGGGCTGATTCTTGACTGGTGCACTGAGGAAATTCTACATCTGTAGGTCGTCTTCACCAAGTGATGATCTGAGTCGCAGTTTGCTCCTCGATAGGAGCGGACATCCATGACACTAGACGCCCATCTCCTGCAAATGAGGACGTGGTCAATTTGGTTGACGGTATGTGCGTCTGGAGACTTCCAGGTCTGCTTGTGAATGCGTCGATGCGGGAAACACGTAGAGCTTACGACTAGATTCCTGCTGCAGGCGAAGTCGATAAGTCGCTGGCCGTTATCGTTACATTCTTCATGGAGGCTGTGGCCTCCAGAGGTCCCCCGGTGCCAACTTTCATTGCCGACTTTCGCGTTAAAGTCTCCCAGCAGCAATTTGACGTCGTTTGTTGGAAGTGAGTCGAAGAGAGTTTCAAGGCGGGCGTAGAACTCGTCTTTTACTGCGTCTTCTTTAACTTCAGTGGGGGCATGCACATTGATGAGCCAGAGATTGAAGAATCGAGTCTTGATGCGAATCGCACACAGCCGTTCATTTATGGGTTTGAAATCAGTAATATGCGGTTTGAGGTGATTGTTCACTATAAATGCTACTCCAAACTCCTTGCGGCCCGATGATTTGCCACTTGTAAAAATTGTGTGCGATTTCTTGTCATTAATCTCGCTGCCAAGCCAATTTGTTTCCTGGACTGCAGTAATGCTCAGTTTGTACTTTTCGACCTGTTGAAGGAGGGCCTTCTCGGCCCCCGGTTTGTTCAGGGAGCGTACATTCCAGGATCCGAAAGAATAATCCTTTATTCGTTTCCGTGGTCGTCGTTGTTGATCCGTCCAATCCGAGGCTTTTTTTCCAGGTTTCTTGACATGGAGTGGTTTTTACAAGGACGAGTTGTCAGCACGTCGCTTAACCCCATTCAGGGGATGGCCTCGGAGATAGCTGCTTCAGATGGTTTAATAAACGTGCTGGAGCCCACACAACTATGTAGCAGGTCCAACTACGCAAGTCATTCCATCCTACTAGACCTGAGACGCTTAGGTGTTCGTCAGCCATTCAGGCTACAGCTATCTGCCTTTTCCAAACTGTCTTATCGCTAAGACATTGGCCGTCAGCGAATTGATACACTGCCGTTACCAGGGGGCGCCCACGCGGAGGACTATGGAAAAGGTCTTTGCCCCCCAAAATGGGTTAATAATCTTAATAATCTTAATGCAATAATGATTACTTAACCCATTGAACAACTTTTTTGTGTCACTATTCGGAAATCGAAAATCTATCGAATGAATCAATGATTTTCACCTTGAATCGAACTGTTCAAGAAATATATTAATATACATCGTAGGTGACTTGACATAAATTATCATTCTATGTATTTAATCGACCGGGCTGAATCATGTCTCCCCAATGAGTTGGCTCCATCAGCAATTAGGTATCGAAAGTTTTGTATATTTATCGGCGGCCAGTATCAACGTATTGTCGTAAATATCCCACACAGAAGTGAACATCTTAAAAAGCCCATAAGATTCGGACTTCATCACACTCAATACTCGTATAATGTAATACTAGTTATATTAAAAGCAAACAGCTTAACTTAACCTTTCTCCCGAGCTCTATCCAAAACAACATCCACAAAAACAACAACAAACGTCATCTTAAACACAAATACAGACCTCCCAGCTCTAACCGCAAAATTTGCAATTTATATTTATTGTTGTGTATTACAACCAACAGTAAAAGTAATCTGAAAATTAATCAAAAACTTAAATAAAATCAATTCCTCTTTTCTTGGAAAATGTCACTGTCTAAGCCGGAAATTAGTCAGGTGTTAAATAAGGTTGGCGTCTTGATTGAAATTTATTTTGAAATTGCCATATATGGTATTTGGTGAAAATTATTTAAATGCTAATTTTTATTCGTTTTATTGTCGTCTACTTGATGTTTTTTTATAATTGCCCACGCCTACGTGTTTGGCGCCAGTCTTACAGCAGCTCAATATTTTTAGAACTCGCCTCATTTCGCATGTCTTTAAATTTAACACGATTATGTTTGGAATTGTAATTTACAGCAATATGCGGTTTGCATTTTCGTAAACCGCAAATGGGAATATTGGTTGGTGGGTTAAGTTGGGTTATTTTTATTTACTTTTATAATTTACAAAAATGTGGTTCTTTCCTGTCTTGCATATTTTGCTCTTTTGGTTCAAATTTACATTCTTAAGCCACGCCATGCTCGGAAGCTGTGTGATCTCGGTTACCGCTCTACGATGCAACATTTACAGAGACAGAGGTTCAATCCTCGGCTGGTAATTAAAAACTGCCTACGGGTACTACTAGAACTCCCACAACGCTTCGAGCTTGACAGTATGAAAACAGCGCGGATAGAAGGTTGTAACGGACGGTTTGGTGGGCATCCGAAGATGCCCGTGGGGACGGAGCCTTAGGTAGCATAATGACCGTGAAGTTCGGGCCGTGCCATCTGGCGAAGAAAAAGGCTCCTCAACGAGCTAAGCTGCGGCCTATGCTTGCTGTAGCTCAGTTCGGGAGACGTGGGCGGGGTTTTCGCCGCTCGGTGCCCCTGTCCTTGACGTATTAACAGAAATTCATAGGCCTGGGGAAGACAACACAAACAGGGGAGGTAAAAATGGGGGAATAAAAAAAATGGAGCGATAAGGATGGAATGGTTGGCCGATGGCTCGCTTGCCCTCGCGCTCGTATTGAGGTCCAGGTGTAATGGGACCCTCGGCCTCTGGTTTCGTACCACCGACAGATCCTTACTCATCAGGTGCTGCCATAGATCTGCCGGTGGAAGCAGCACAACCAGACCAGAATATGGTTCATAACAGGGCAGCTTCTACTTCGAGGCCTGCCAAGAAGTAGAAGCTGAAGACAGAGTGTGCTGCAAAAACGAAAAAAAAAGAATTGGGCTCCTGCGCTAGCCGGTAACCATTGTAGAGGAGAAAAATAGCAAAGAAAAAAGAAAACAAATATTACATTTCTTCATTATTCAGATGATCAATAGAGTCCAGAGAATCACGAGAATAGCAGAGGCGCAACACTGCATTCCTTGCAATAATTCACTCATTATCTCTGAAAATTGTTGAGCATCTCAATAATAGAAACAAATGCAATAATGTCATCAGAAATATTAATGAAGTGTAAAGACAATCCTGGCAACAGAAAGGTACCCTGGGCTCCTCCGCGCTTCGTCCGGTCACCGAAGATGCTCCAAATGCCGGCCTTAGGTACGTGGCTAAACCACAAACGACAAACACAACACCAGGAATGCCTTGTTGAACTGAAACTAAAAGGATAAACTGCTCTATAGGAAGGATGGGGGTGCTACAGAGGAAAGCACAGCTACTTGAGGAGAAAATACGTTAAGTAAAAATGACTAAGTCCTAAGACTTAGAGCAAGTAGCCTTAATGTGCTTGTGGGGATACAAATCGGTGGAAGGACTAAAAAGGAACCCAAAGAGGTCCTTCATAGTCCTGTTCTGTACCAGAAATGGGCCCACGTTGGGCGCCAGTTGTAACGGACGGTTTGGTGGGCATCCGAAGATGCCCGTGGGGACGGAGCCTTAGGTAGCATAATGACCGTGAAGGTCGGGCCGTGCCATCTGGCGAAGAAAAAGGCTCCTCAACGAGCTAAGCAGCGGCCTATGCTTGCTGTAGCTCAGTTCGGGAGACGTGGGCGGGGTTTTCGCCGCTCGTTGCCCCTGTCCTTTACGTATTAACAGAAATTCATAGGCCTGGGGAAGACAACACAAACAGGGGAGGTAAAAATGGGGAATCAAAAAAATGGAGCGATAAGGATGGAATGGTTGGCCGATGGCTCGCGTGCCCTCGCGCTCGTATTGAGGTCCAGGTGTAATGGGACCCTCGGCCTCTGGTTTCGTACCACCGACAGATCCTTACTCATCAGGTGCTGCCATAGATCTGCCGGTGGAAGCAGCACAACCAGACCAGAATATGGTTCATTACAAGGTGCATGCTAGAAACGTCACCAAGGCATAGTAATGCACATAATGTTGAAGCGCCCATGCCCCAGGAGGTCAAGGCAACTAACAAAGCCACGCCATTGCATCTTCGCTGGCGGGAAATATCAGATAGTCGTGCTTGATTAGTTTTAACCTTTTAACAACGGACGGATCCTTCGAAACCATCTTAGTTCCATGAAATCGGTATGGTTTCTGTTCTACCGTTGAACTCACATTTTTATCTACGAGTATAATAAAAATGAGTAAGAAAAAAAATATTTTCTAAATTCTTTTCTTTTTAATATCCATTAGTTCTAGTAGGGAGAGAAGCCTTGATTCTTTGTCAACAGAATAAAATAGCAGCAAAGAAACGACACAGAAAAGGGCAGAACAATGAAAAGAGAATTTAGGCGGAGTGAAGTATTACTTTGGTTCAGTGTGTGTCTTGGCTCTATTTGGACCTCAAACCGCAATTCAAATGTTAAGAAAGAACTGTCCTAGTCCTAATAGATCCTAAGTGAGAATAAAATTTAATCAATTTTATTTGTGCAGTAAAAATCAACATATTAATAACCCTAAATAACCTGTAGAGTCTAGTCTTGAGTACTAGTGGTTATAGGGCTCCTTAACGCTGCAGCGCCAGCCTGGCATCAGCTTTTCTAAGGATAAACTCGCGGCTGCGGCTTTAATAAGACCTGGCCCAAGTGGAAGTGTGCATTGTTCGAATCTGGATAGGAGGAACCACTTGCCTCCTTCCTAATGTGCGCTATAGGGGAGGCGCAATGCATGTGAAATTCATGATCTTGTTCTGTCGGTACCCAAGGAACATAGAACAGAAAAGCAAAATGCATATCTGGAGTGGGCGCTCAATTTATCGCCGTATTACCGGATAAACAATCTTCTGTTAAAAGGCAGAGATCTGCGGATGAGTCGCCAGTGGGACCTCTGGGTAAAAAAACCATCTCCTGTGTACTCGAGCTCCTTTCTGCACGGATGCGGTAAGGGGTTGGATAGAGCTGGCGGTTGTTGACCGTTGCCATACGGATGGCTGTATTTCAGTGGATGACTGGGAGATGGCCGAGGGAATCCTAACGATAAACTTTCGTAAAGTGATGAAGACAAATCAGAGTCCGTCTCCTGACTGCAAGGACGGGGGGAGGTGAGATTCAGGATTGCAAAACCATACATTTTTGCTGACGAGCACTCGGCGACTCTGTTCAGGTCTACTATCAGTTTTGCGGGGAAATGCGGCCAAGCGCAAAGCTGGATGTTATAACGTGGGGTCAGATGGTCAGATTCCATCTCGTCCGAGAGCCCGTGCTTGGCTATGACGCGGACGAAATATTGTAACTCCTTCGAACGTGCAATTGTGGCATCTCGACTTAGGATTGAAGGGTGGTCAAGTTGAAGGAGTCGGTGGTCTTGATGATCAACATGGACTCTCTGGCTCCTCTTGCAAGGATGAATGGGGTTCTTAAGTATTGCTTGGTTAATATTAAATTGCGTGTCTACAAGAGCGACATAACGAAAGCTAAGAGAACTTTGGCGGAATCAATGGAAACGGATGGAGCTGGCAGTAATGCTATCCAGCCTTTGATGATGACACGGATGGTGAATACGTTTCACTGGGTTCGAATTTGCTTTGGAGGACTCTTCCGATGATGACGGTGAGGCTGATGTTACTGTGGTGGTAGGAAAGACGCCGCAAGAATGATCAGGTTTGTTTAGATCAACATCCAACAATCCAAAGTAGCCTCTGTTGATATTCTTATCCACTTGGCGCGCAGTGGGGAGGACATTGCATTGATTCAGGAGCTCTGGGTTGTGGAGGACTTGGTCAAGGGTCTTAAATCTTCTAATTATGATGTTTTCTATGTTAAGGGCGATCATCGGTCCTGTATTTTGATTCAGAAAACTCTCAAGGACTTCCTACTGCCTCCTACAAAAATTCTGTAGCAGTCCGATCGGCGGTAACGTTTACATCAAAACTCGATCTTATCATCGATTGTAATTCGAAAGCGCATCATACCGTCTGGGGCAGCTCTGATACCAACAGTCGCAGTGAATCTTTGTTTGAGTACCTAATTGGTACTAACTTACTAATTTGCAATGTGGGAAAGGAGCCTACCTTTGTTACTGAGAATAGAGAATATTGTCGAGTTGATTAGGGACTGTGTGTCTTTCAAGCACTCTTTCTCCGATCACCGCTATCTGCAATTCAGCCATGCTAAGCCGCCTGTCAACAATCAGACGATTGTGTGTGTGTTTCGGCAGGGTTACTTATAACAGCTACACCCTATGCGTCATCGGCCATCTAACAAAATAAAGAATTGGATGGTATGGTGAAGGCCTTCATGGGGACCTTCGATTTTGCAGTATCTAGATCTAGATCGTGACCAATCGGCAGGCAAAGAAGAAAGAGCAGGCCAGTCTGGTGCAATGCATAAATCTCTGAGCTTAGAGCTATGAGCAGGAGGTCTTTCAACAAGGCTAAGTCCACAGGTCTGCAATTCGATTGGAATTCCTCTAAGACCCATCTACGACTCTTCAAGAGGGAACTCAGAAGAGGGAATCGCTTATGGTGTAATTTTCATAAGCGCGCTGAGCGCTCCGGTGAAGCCTCATGACTTTATAGGATCCTGTCCACTGACTCAGCTTTCTACAAAAACAGAACGGATCCAAGACGACCTCGTATAAGAATACTATTCTATTAAACCGCTGCTTGACACGCATTTTTCAGGCAGCTTGACAAAATTCCCGCCCCCAACTCTTTTGTGGGCGAGGGACTCGTTATTCCCTGTGACTTTGCAGCTATTCTTTCATAAGAAAAAACTCGATGTGCTTTATTAAGTTTCGAGCCGTTCAAGTTAGCTGCACCTGACGGTATCATTTCGGCAGATTTGTAGCACGTATTGAATATTGCTTATCTATGGCTGGAGACCATCCTAAGGGCCTGTGTGGAGCAGGTGTACATTCCTCGTGTATGGCTAATGACCGAGTTTATCTTTTTCCCTAAAGCGGGAAAAAGATCACATGCGCGTCCGAACTACCTCACACAAATTAACATAACTTGAACTCTGCTAAAGGTTTTGGAGCTCTTGATTGATACACACTTTCTACTTACATCACAGTATGCCTAATGGAAGGTAAGGTCAGTGGACACTACCTTAAACTGTCTGGTTGTTAATTGCCTTGACCCCTCCAGGAGCACGGGCCGGTTAACATCTCTAGCAATTCTATGCTTTGTTGGCGTTTTGATAGTACATATATCCAATTTTCGGAACTGCAGTTGCTAGCATACACCTTCGATTTTCTGACCAAGTTTTTCTTCCTTTAAGATCTAATATTCGAAAATTTTCAAATCTAAGTCGTAGATATTTATATGTCATTGGAAAGGTAAGAAATTGGGCCATCTTTTAGAGATTTGGAGATTTTGTAGAGCTCTTAGTGCAAAGCCCCGTTATAAAATGTGGGCTCAATTTTCCCACCAAAAATTAATAACGATTTTTCTTTTAAATTTGAACGTTTATATCTCGGGCGGTGGAATGAATTTCGAAACCGTTGACATATCATTCTAACGAGTATTTTGAATAGTTACTGAATCGATATTGCTTTTATGGTTTCAATTAGCCATGGACCGGTAAATGGAAGTTTTCTCTAGAAGGTCAGACTTTCTGACAAGAATTGGGAGAAATATAATAGCTCTGTAACCATAAAACGTAGAGGGTTTATTTGGGCGGCATTTTTCCAGAAACAGAGTGGGGAATATGCTTTAGTCCTATGGCGATCTTAATGTGGGACACCCTATATATTACCTTAACCAATCATCATGATTCTTTTTTTTTCACTTAGAAAATGTGTCCTCTGAAGAACTCCCTTCTTAAAGTTCGTAACTCTCAAATAATTTTTTTTTTCTAATATTTCCAAAGCTTAGTTCCGTCGTAGAGGCTGAAGTTTCTTTTATAACTGTCATCTTTGTAACTATCTGCATGCCCAGAAACCACTCAACGCGTCTTCACCCCAAAAAGGATATTTTTATCCATTAGTTACAGCGAATGTAAAGCTCACAGTAATTAAAAAAACCTGACTGAGGAGACCCATGGTGTCACGACCCAATTCACTTAATTTCTCAGTTTCTTCACGTTCAAGAAAGTTAAAAGTAATGAATCTGTTAGGTTTTTTTGGGAGTTTTATGCAACAACTGTACGATGAAAAATCGATCTTGTTGTGTGGTCTCAAGTTGTGATTTGGCATCTTATCTCTTTTTTTTTCATAGTGCGTTTTTCTTCACGACGCCATGCCATTGCCACGTAAACAAAGCCAATTTAAAGTATAGTATCGCATTAATTCATTTCACATAAAATAATTGAAATTTTGCTCCCTCGCAAGAATTCCCTATGACAGTTGTTGACATGAAATTATACTGGTCACTTGTTAAATACCTCCTGGGATGGATGCTGATAATTCACGAAGGGGAATTTGACCAATTGTGGTTGATACATTTTCAACAATAAAATTATTTAGGTGATATATGATTTAGGATATAGTCCGGATGGAGCAACGGTTAGCACGTTCGAATTCTATGCAATGAGTCCTGAATGCGGTAGTTTTCGATAAAAAGAGGGGATTTACGTGTCGGACTATGAACCCACTCAGCTGTTAAATGAATACCCATTTATGGGGGAAATAACTCTGCACAAAACACAATGCCACCATCTAAAGATGAGATGATGCTAACTCATCTTGAGGTCATGATCCAGATTAGATTGTTCGGGAAATTTTGTTTCCCAATAATGCGATATCATCCAAAAGCGACCACCATTCCCTATAAATCGATAAACACCGCTTTTTTATGAGGCGCCTTAGACGATAAACAAGAAACGAATCAGCAGGGTGGAGAATTGGAATGTTTTACCAATGTTTTCATTTAATCCAATGCCATTTCATCATGTCAACCTACCGCAGTCCGGAACATAAGCATTTCACTCACTCCGATCCATGCAAGAGGGATTGATCAGATCCATCAGGGGATTGACAAAAATCGGATATTTCAAATTGTTCGAGATAAGAGAGTAGAAGGAAAATGTCGAGCCATGGAACATCGAAATGAAGATACATGGAATAGAAAATTTAAAATGTTTCGGACATTTATTTAGATGGTTACATTTGCATAACACACGGAGATTGTGCTGAAGAGCACAAGTAATGCATTTTTCATTTTCGAATTTTCCCATTAATTTTAAATAAATCTCACACGCATAGCTTGAAGCCAATCAAATATAATGGAAGCAGAACCACACAGATAGATACTCGAAAAGTGCACACATGGAAATATCCTTAAGCAAATCCTAACTAGCTTCATAGACAATGTGAATTTACTACTTGAGGTCACTTCTTGTACTCGACTCATGATGATTAAATATTTCAGAGGCGTGGGTAAATTGCACCCAACATCCTATTGTTTGTGAAAATCAATGGATATTCCATCGATTCGAATTGAATTTGCAATAGAAACATTGAGCAATTGGTTGACGCCCACCTTTTGCGCTTCTTCAAAACAAATCCGCTGTTCATATGCTGGTATTCGACCTGAGGTCAGATATTAGTCAAGAGTTACCAGCATCGTCTTATAGGTATATATGGGAATTATCCTGGAATATGATTTACGGATATTTATGTGTCAGGTCACAGACATAGATACTGTTGGTTGTTGGCGTTGGTATGGTTGTGTATCAAACTCTAGATCTCCGTCACTTTTCCAAATGACCATTGAAATTATTGGTAATTTATTCATAGAGTCGGCACCTCTGTGGAAAGTTCGCCCATGTCCAAAAGGTCGTATCGTACACAAGCATGCAGAAATCAATTTAGAAAGCCCCCCCAATAGTCCTGCCCAGTGTTTCTTGACTATTATTGCATTTATCTTGTAGGAGGCAACTTCGGGAACGGCCCCAAACACTTAAATGAATGGAAAATGAAGAAAACGTATCGACCCCGGGTCTGAAAGTGCAATTTAAATCAATAACTCATACTGGCGAAACCTATCACTTATAAATCAATTACTCGCGTTATTTATGGCATTATTTGAAGAGCGGTCGGTCGGACATTATGGTAACGATTCAAAAAGTGGCCGCTCAACTGCCGCCGCCGTGGTTGCAGCCACCAATCAACCAGCCAACCACAATGGACAACCAACCGCCAACAACGAGGACCGCGCAGGACTGCAGGTCGACAATATACGTCAATATACAAATCGTGATGTGAGGGTGGAAGATCATTGAAACGTATTCCCACAGTTCATCATAAATCGCATTCGCGACTATTTAAATTCAAATTATTATGCCGGCCGACGCGGCGGTAGGATGCTAAAAGTGGCCTTTTACACAGTTTATGAATGGTACCGGTAACGATTAAGTCAATATTGGCATGAAAAGGAGTAAATCATTGCCGTGATATATGGCGAAGACGTGGCCCATTTGAATGAAACGTGAAAATGGGAATGGGGATGGTGACTTTTGATTTGTTCGAAATAGATTGTCTGTTATGGGCTTAGAAGTATTATTCGTTTTGGTAATATTTTTGTTTTTCAAGATGGAATTTAAGCAAAATAAGTAGTCTGTACCATCGGGCTCACCACTTTAAGACACTAGGCGAAAAAAGGGTTTGCTTCAATCTTTTTTCCAAAACCTTTAAACCTGTAATGGGGTTCCATTTCATGGCATGCAAAGCAATGCAGTTATCACTCTTCCGCAATGTGTGACCTATCCACTGCCATCTTCGCCTGCCTATCAATTCGTCGATTGGCATCTGACCCGTATGCCAACTTAGCTCTTCATTTGATATTGTTTCGGGCCAGAAAATTCTGACATGACATCAGTTGACAAAAACTTGCAGCTTTCTGGTAACTTTTACGGAGACTTTCCATGTACTGCTCCCATACAAAGGCACAGAAAGTACCAGGGAGCGAAACAGACCCAGCTTGGTATTGATGCTGAGATAACTGCTCTGCCAGATTTTGGGCAGCATGCCGTGGGCGACCAGCGATGTCCTGCTCCGTACCACCATTTTCGGCAACAATGCTACCCAGGTAGACGAAGCTGTCCACCTTCTCCACAGGCTGCCAATTAACATTGATGGCAATTGGTGTCGGATTTCTTTTTCGCAATGGCGGGCTAATAACCCCGGTTTTGTTGATATTAATCTTTAGCCCAACCTTGCTTGCCACCCTCTCGAGATTCAACGCCATTGTGGACAAACCCATGATTTTGTGGGAGAGTAGGCATATGTCACCAGCGTAGTCAAGTCATGTAGCAGATATGATGTCAAACTTCATTAAATTCCTCTGTCTAATTCAGATAGGGTTGCATGCAACACATCGCCGATCACTATGAAAAATGGTGTCGGTGAGAGGATGCACCCCTGGCGAACTCCACTTCGAATCTGAAAGTCCCCCGACACCTTACCTTTATGCAAAACGCAACACTTCCGCCGTAATAGGTTGTCTAATAATAGCCACAAGCTTCTCAGGGATGCCTCTCCTGCGCAAGGCCGCCCATATAGAATCCCGGTTCACACTATCGAAAGCCTTTTCGAAATCTATGAAAAGCAAGTGAAGCGGGGAATCGTACTCAGTGCAGGCCTCGATGATGATTCGCAAGGTGTTAATGTATTCGAATCCGGATCGAAAACCAGCCTGTTCTTCATCAATTGTGCTTTCTAAGTCTTTCCAGGACGATTTTAGCTATTATCTTAACAACGGCTGGAAGCACACAAATGCCTCTCCAATTGAAAATCTCCATCGATATCCCGACAAGGTGCCAAGGTATTCGCCAAAAATTGATATTCATCGATGAGTGTGGGTTCATTCTGCATCTTCGACGGAAGCAGGCCCGATCACGACGAAACACTCGGGCTCCAGCTACAATTTCGATAGTTCGCGGGCGAAATGTTACTCTAAATGCTGCCATGTTGAACGAGGAAGTGCTTCAATCGGACCAAGTTTTACTACTAATTCCAAAGTGGATAATTATAAGGGACGATGGAGACACCCGAAGATATCAGCGAGGACGAGGCCATTCTGACCGTTAAGGTCCGACAATGACAGCTGCCAAAGTTGACAGCTGCCAAAATTGGCTTCTCGACAAACTAAGCGATGGCCTGTGCTTCCTGTAGCTCAGTTTGGGAGATATGGGCGGGATTTTCGCCACTCGTTGCCCCTGTCCGTACATATTACTAGATATTCACAGGCCTGGGATAGACATCACAACCAAGGGGGAGTGAAATTTGGAAATTATGAAGAAGAAGTGTGGTGTCCACCAGCTCAGGTGCCATCTTAATTTGCTCCAGGGCCCAGATGGCGATGGACCCTGGCCTTCTAAACCCGCTGAAAAAAAAACCCGACCTTGAGGCCGGCGTCCACAAATCAGGTGCCATCTTAATTTGCTCCAGAGTCCAGATGGCGATGGACCCTGGCCTTCTAAACCCGCTGAAAAAAAAAACCACTTTGAGGCCCCCTTAGCCGAAGTAGAAAAAGATTATAGGGAAATTATAGGGAAATTATGAGGAGAAAGTGTGGCGTCCACCAGCTCAGGTGCCATCTTTATTTGCTCCAGGGCCCAGATGGCGATGGACCCTGGCCTTCTAACCCCGCTGAAAAAATTAAAAAAAAAAACCCTTGAGGCCCCCTTGCCGAAGTAGAAATAGCTTTTAGGGGCCTCCCATAGCGGAACAAAGGAAATGAGGACCTCACCTCATCCCATCATCAACCTGAAAGGGGGTGGTGGGGGAAGTTCGAGAAGGAAAAGCCTATGTTCTTTTCAATTAAATGAATTTAGCATTTTTATTTACTGAGTTTACAAACTCAAGACTAATCAAGAGAGATAATCTAACAAAAATATACCCAAAAACCAGTTGATAAAATTCAAGTCAGTACGCGAACTCCAAATATAATGTATACCTATATAATACAAACAACATCAAAACTTACCCCAAATCCGAAATGGCCATTGCGGTCTAGAGCAGCTGTAAGGAAGTTTTTTTTCTATTAGCTCTTTTTGCTTAAACCAATGCATTAAATTGACGCGAATAAAAAGGTAAAAGACTGATTTAACAATAGAAAAAGAAATGATTTAAGCAAACTGGCTTAAGCAAAAAGAGCTAATAGCAAAAAAACTACTCGGAATAATTAAGGAACTATGAATGCAGGTCAACTAAAACTAAGACAAAAGCGGTAGCAAAGAAATTTAACAATCAAACAAAATATATATAAGAACAATAACGTCAATTCAATGCGCTGCTACTACGGTGCTGTTGTTGTTGCCTAAATCCTCACAATTCACTGTTTCAAAGCCAACCTCCAATCCATTCAAAAGAAAAAAAATATTTTCGCGGCATGAGTATTTATTGTAGCACACACTGTAGCGGCTATCACTTATCACCTACGGCATAAACATTTATCGTAGCACACACTGTAGAGGCGATCACTTCTCCTACGGCATACATATTTATCGTGGCACACACTGTAAGGGCGATCACTTTTCCACGGCGAAAGACTTTATTCAGACACAAACTGTGCGGCCCAACAAACACCACACGCAATTACCAGTGGCTTAGATGGCGATAACACAAGATATATGCTTGAAGCAACAATATAGGCGGTAGTTCAACAAAAAGAGGCGCACGACGCAGACATTACGGAACCATAGAATTGGCGGCACGAAAGTAACGCAAAGAAGCCGATTCCGACTCCACAAAAAAGGAAAGGGGCGCACACATAATACGGGCGTCGCAAACACCACCCGACTATATCGGGAAGACCAGGAAATCGTAGGCAACTAAAGTGACCGCGCAAAGAAGCCGATTTCGATTCCGTTGCCAAAATCGCACTCTCTTTTTTGACATGGATATGTCTTATAGCTGGGGGTCATCCCAAAAATCTGTCCGTCACACGAAATGTCTGTTTTTCTACTCGGGGGTCAGAAAAGGAAACAAGCCCATTGAAAATTTTACTTTTCTGGTTGTGCATGTCGTTTGAGTGAAGTGGTCATTGTGCATGGCTGTTGCTTGTTGATCCGCGCGGGCGGTGCGCTTGCGGGGATCCTGTGTGTACATGTTGGGATGTTGATTTGATAGCGATAAAGGTTGACGTTGTGGACGGCAAGAAATAACATAGTGTACGGGTGAACGGGCGGACTTTCAATGACCTTCAATTTCCGCCAATTCCCATTCATCATTTAATAAAATCGCCTGTGTTGTACTATCTGAATCACTAGGGTCCCAGAAAAGGTAGCAAGTAGTCAGTTCGACTAACATTTGGACATGCGCAGACGCAATTTGAGAGAGTGTACATAGTTCCCGCCCCCCGAAGATGAGCGAGAGCGGATGAAGTTCATTCGAGCCAAATCGGGTGATCCAGCGACTGCGTTTGTGCATTTGCAATGGCGGCGATTTAAGGTCTGACTGGTCCACAATGTGGGCCCCCACCACACGTGCAATAAACATATAGAACAAAATGGCGGATTTATACTAGGCGAGTTAGAATCTCTCAAGTCCCGAAATAAAGAAATATTCGTCGCAGGATGTTATATGTTATGAAGTACATTCAGAGGTCTGCAGAAGATCAAATGCCCCCCCCCCTTCTGAAAAAAATTCCAAAATTGTTCTTGTGCATTCTTTGTTAGTTTCCCTTTCTGTTTGCCGGACACAATCGCATAGAGTCGCACGCGTTACTTGAGAAACGGATTGTGTGTGCCAGACCCGGACTGTTGATTAAAGGGGCGGGATGAGGCGGATAGTGTGGGAGCGATTTTGCAATAGATACACAAACACAATACACATCCGATTGGGAAAAGATGGTGGGAAGCGTGATTGCGATTAGCAGAAACGTACTCAGAGAAATGTCGATAGGCTGCAGTCTGAAAACTGTACCGAACGGGTAGATGGAACAGGTAGATGGAACGGGGTGCACGAGAGGAGGTGAATATTGCATATACGCGATGCAAACGAAAACGAAACGATCCCGCGAGAAAAAGGAGCGGACAGGACAAAGCAAAGCAGAATTTATGACGAGTATATACACTGCCACCTGATACATGGGTACATGGGACGTGTTTTTTCGAATGATTTCATCCAGTATAACCATACTGGGATCTTTATAAAACTTACGTCGATATCTTCAACACAACAGGTTCCACGCAGTCGGTAGTCATAGACATATCCATTTTCCGATGTATCTGCATGCAGTGTAGATACTTTGTATCTTTTTTCCTAGCACGACTGCTGCAACACACTTCCAGGCTACGACACGATTTTCGCACTATCGAACACTCGGGGTCGGAAATCTGTTTTCACTTTTTTTCGTCGTCGTCGCCCAATTTGCGGGTGTTTACGGAAGGAAAAAAAACGTCAGGGACAATACTCTCGTTACCGATATTTTATGGCGAACATAAAAACTAACGACGCGTTTAGATTTGGGTTGTGCAAGTTTCCAGCGAGAAAAAACTGCCGCACGAAATTTACAAAAGGCAAGTACACTCGCCTCTTTGAAACTCGCAACAAAAACCAAATTCCTTTTCTTTGAATAATTTGGTTTTTTTTTACGAGGTCCACCCATGCTCGGCCGCGTTCCAAGTCGGACTCCCCGGCGTTTTTCAATCCGACTCCCCCCCCCCCATTCCTTCCAAACTTTTCCCGCCAAAACCAGCTTCACCAATCAGGTGATTTACACACCCCTGAACTTTGGTTGCAGCGGTTGATGTGATGACAGCGGTTCTAGCCAATTCTAATCCATAAATGCCAACTTTTAAATTTGCAACGACTTTTCACAAATGTAAATGATTGGAAGTAAATCCTAATTGTGAAAAATACACAAATTCAAAAACAGACATTTATGTGTCAGATTTGATCCGTTACAAAATGCACCATAAGTCACGCTTCGCGTGAAGGCTATCATACCTTCAGCATGCTAGCCGAAGGCTAACTTGTTTTACTCTCCATTTTTTTCTGTCCATTTGCTTGTGTTGTCTTCCCCAGGTCTATGAATTTTAGTAATACGTAAAGGACAGGGGCAAAGAGCGGCAAAACCCCCGCCCACCTCTCCTGAACTAAGCTACAGCAAACATACGCCGTTGCTTAGATCATTGAGGGGACTTTTTCTTCATCAGATGGAACTGCCCGACACTCATGGGCATTATGCCAACCTTAGGCTCTGTCCCCACGTGCATCTTCTGATGCCCACGGCCCACCAAACCGTCCACTACAAAATCTCAAATGGAACACTTTTTAGTTAGGAGAACTTCGGTTTTTCTAAAACTAAAATTCCTCGAACACTACTAATTTCACTTTCCAACAATTCCATGAAGTAGTGTTAAACGCAGATTCCATGAAAAGTCTGATCTGCATCGGACTATTCCATCATAAAAAAAACCATTGATTTTGATCCGATCCCATTAAAAGCTTTTTTTGATGCGATGCGATTACCTGGCGTTAATGGTACAATCTCAGCGTTTGTAATAGATACGCGTATACTCTTCATCTACATCACACATCAGCGTCGATTATACGACATCTAAGCGAATTATTAGTGCGACAACTTTTAAGCGCTTATCCGTTTTCACAATGAAATTCGATCCGTTTGATCCTCGTTGAAATAAGTCGTTGATTGAACATTAAATTCTGCATCACTTTGTAACATAATACGCCTGTTCGCATCACACTGATCTGTTTTCGATAGTGCCATTGGTATACTCGAGACTCTCGGTGATTTGTAAAGTTTAAAAAGTTGAATAAAACGCGTGTTTCGTCCGTTTAATTACTTCCCGTCACCGGAGATGAGAAGATCTCGGTGCCAAGATGTTGGTGGTGTTTATTTGTGTGCTCCGAAAACCTGTTGAAATTGAACTTGTTGTGCAATTACCACTGCATAAATCAGATGCGATATGTTACGATCATGTTCTTGATATTCGTAGAGTATAGATTCGCTGGGACAGATACATTAATCAATTCAGCGAAAAGAAAAACATAAATAGCAAGAATCGATCTATAAATCCCCATGCTGGTATCTTAAGTGCGGGAGTCCAGTGAGTCGGGCCGAACTATGTAAGGAATGGGGGAGGTCGGGGTGGATGATATGCTCTGCGAACCAATGTCCTATACACGATTCGGGCGAATAGTTCAATCAGCTCTGCACAAACCTCTACTCCTCTATCATCAAGGTTACTCTACTATCTACCACGATGTCCCCCCGATCAATTTATTTCGCGATAAACCTGGTTCTTGAATCTTGAACATTATCACGGCAAACTTGGTCATCCATCATTTGATAATTGCATAATCTGAAGAGATGATCACCACACACCAGACCCAGACTATGATGTCGTCTTTAATGCAATTCACCACAATCTTTGAACCTTCTTGATAAGTGAGTGGTGACCATTGCAAGATGAACATCGCGCAAAAGGTGTTGATTAAGGAAAAACGCGACGATTATAATGGGCTGTTTTTCAGATGCACGAACCTAGGCAAGAGTGCTGTTCTGCTGTAGCGCCCGCATTAAAAGTGAACAGACGCAACACCATTATCATCAACTTGACTGACTGACTTCCAACCGTGAAAAAGAGCGCTCCTTGACGATCTTTATCAGATTGGAAATTCTCAAGATTAAACACTTATAATATTGAATCTTGAACCGATTTAAGTAAGGCCATATTTTATCGGTGGACTGATAAGCGCTGGGAAAGTTATAGTAAATCCAATTTGAAATTTAAATTTTTGCATTTTATATGGTTATAATGGCGCGTTGGTACGCTTTTTATGAGTCGATCAGTTACGAGAAGTAGTACAGTGTGAAAGGAGATTAATTTGTTTTGACGGTTTTGCTGGCTCTGGAGATGGAGAGCAGTGGTTTGCGTCTCCTTATTAGAAAGTACAGTAAATGATGATGGGCTATTATTGCCGTTGTAAATGACCATGGCTATTGAAGATGAGAAGAATGTGCGTGATGCTACATTTACATTTGAATTTAATTTCATTGTGGACGACATTGATATTGCCTCCGGGAACTTTCCCAAGGTCCTTAGTGACATCATGCCCTAAATATCCTATCCCAGTGGGCTAGGCAGGCTGGTCTTGGGGTCAGTCCGACCAAAACAGAACTTGTTCTCTTCAACCGGAGAAATAAGATAAGATTAGATAAAATATACGAGCTACTGTCCCTGCAGGAAGGCACTGCGACCATAAAAGATCTATTGTGTCGCAGTCCATTAATCCAAAAGACCGTTCACCTTTCTAATAAAGGGCAGTAAGTTTTTAGCAGGAATCAACCTGAAGTCTGCAGTGCTGATAGTAGCCTGCCCGAGGAGTGACATCCTAAAATGCGCGATGGCGGGACATTCGCACAAGATGTGTTTGGTCGTTTGCACGTCCTCCAGACAGAGACGGCATTCAGTCTCGCTGGACAGACCCATCTTGTTCAGGTGATATCTGACCAGGTGATGGCCAGATAAGTACCCCACTAGGAGTCTTAGGTGGGTTCTACTCATTTCAGTAGTACCCTTGTGAATGAAGGGCAACATAAGCTCCTTTGCTTGACGTAGCCCTGGAAGGTTATTCCAGTACTGATGACGCAATAGTGCAAACCAATCTATGATCCGCAGATTGGCCGAAGCCAGCCCAAAGCCACAGTAAGTCTCAGGTCCATGAAAATGACTGGATGCTGTCTGAGTAGATAGCAATGTGAGAGCCGCGAAGTCCAGTTTCCAAGATTACCCTGGCGCAGACCTCAATGGCGTGGATATCAGCTTGAAAAACGCTGGGCGAGGCTCCCACTGCGATCGAAATCCTAGAATTGGGTCCAAAGACACCTGCATCAACACCCTGTTCTGTTTTAGACCCTTCGGTGAACCACTTAATACATCTAGGGTCTGGACAGGGTGTGCCATTTACCCATTCAGAGCGGTCAGGGATGAGGGCTGAAAATTTTCTGCCAAAGCAAACCTCCGTGATCATGTAGTCTGATCCCAAGCGGTTTCTTCTGGACATTCAGTATACGAATCGTCTGGTCTCAATAGAAGGCCGACCCCGTTTGCTGAGAGACTGAGACTGAATGCTCTCACAATGTCTTTTCCAGCATTCTCGTTTGGAATGCCTAATGAGTTTGTTGTACTCGGTGAGAGCCGTTCTGTACTCATCCCACCTATTGAAGCGGTTGCCTTTGTTGAACATCCTCCTAACTTTGGGTCGCTTGCGGGCCAAATCCTCATTCCACCAGGGTACTTTACGCCCCGACTCCACCGTACGTGAAACGGTACTATCTTTGTAGGAGGAAGTTAAAAGCTATTCAGCTGTAAGCTCAATTTCCCCTATAGTGCTTATGGGACTGAGTAGTAGTTCCGCTTTGGAGCTGACGGAATTTAATCCAGTTAGTTTTCCTTAGACAAAAAGTATCCAAGCGAATGTCAGATTGTCCTAGGGTGTCAAATCTGATGTGCCTTTGATCTGAAAGAGACACCTCGTCCGAAACGTGCCAGTTCGCAATGAACCTGGAGAAGAAACCGCTAGCTAGGGTAATATCGAGTGCCTCTGCTCTTGCCGCCGTGACAAAGATAGGTTTGAGCCCCCTTTTCAGGATATTCACATGTTTACACATAAGATAGTCAAGAAAGCGCTTACCTCTATCGTTGATGTCGCTGCTACCCCACATCGTACGGTGTGCGTTCACATCGCAACCGATCACATAATGCCGGTTAGTACGTCGACAGAAGTCGACGATCTGCTGGACCTCGAGTAGAGGAATCTCAACATTGTGAGATGCGAAGTAGGCAGACGCAACTACCACTTTCTCACGACCGTTGAGCACGGATACTTCCACCAATGCTGCAGCTAGATCTTTAGAAATAAAATTGGTTAGTGGCAAATAGTTGACGCATTTGTCGATCAGAAGCGCCGCACGCGGACAACCCGCTAACCTGTCATATATCAACTTACCAGTTGTTGTGTTTAGACCACAAATTCAGCCACGGGCCACCCATGGCTCTTGAATAAACGCAATGGTGGCCTGTTTATCGGCGAAAAACCTGCACACAGTAGCCGATGCTCCTATTGCGTGGTGCAGGTTCACTTGAAGCATCTTAACGGCGCTCGCGGTCCTGCGAGGATAGCGAGCGTTGGACTAGGCACTTTTGCTTG
Organism: Chloromyia formosa; assembly: GCA_964017055.1. Classification (NCBI taxonomy): domain Eukaryota; kingdom Metazoa; phylum Arthropoda; class Insecta; order Diptera; family Stratiomyidae; genus Chloromyia; species Chloromyia formosa. The sequence continues at coordinate 11,741,915 of OZ024817.1, forward strand.
CCATGTCGGGAACTGTTGCCTCCGTCCCCTTTCGTTGACGCTCCCTTCGGTGAGAGCCGCTGAGGTTCCTTGGGCTATTAACACTACAAGGACTAAACGAGTTACTGCCCCGTATTGATTGTGTGCCTTAACGGACATTGGCCACTGGCGGCACAGGTTTTGCGGTACTTAACGTTGCGCGATGAGTGCTAGATGCGCTACTGGTAGATGGTGTATTCGCATCTATGATGAATGTCGAGTTGCGTCGGTGTCGACAGGACCCACATTGGTTGGAATTGGGTCAACCGCAACCTTAGGATTAGGTTCGCCTGCGGCGGGTGGGGCAGATTTGCACGCATCCTGTTTATCGGAGGAAGGTGCATTGTCTTCCTCAAAACCAATGTCATGATCATCGGGCTTGTTCTCGATCGTGACGTCGATAATAGCCTCCTGTACAAGAGCCATTTGCTCGGTTTTTAGGGAGGTAGCGGATGCAACAGCTGAGCAGAACCCCAGCTTAACATTCGCTGTTACCTGGCTATACAACGGCTTATCGGACTCTTCGCGAGTCCTGGATTTTTTCGCCAAGTTGGCCTGTGGTGATTGCTCCTGAAAGCGTACCCACTTCAACGACGGCTTAGGCCCTGAACATATGAGGGCTATCTCCCGGGCCTTTTCCCTAGAGTGGCCCTCAGCCATAGCGCTCCCATATTTACGCCTTTGCACCGTCGTTAATTTGGTATAGCCGCTATTTGGGTTCAAACCCATGCGGCTGACTCCTGTACCTACGACCGTCAATCCGGATTTCTCCGAATACAATTCGTCGGGATCAAAATCGAAGCCAGAACGTAAGGGCTCCGAGTCATCAAGACTATCTGAGTCGGAGGACGACTCAGAGGAACTGTATCGCTTAACGGCCAGTCCATCGACAGTTTCAACAACGGGCCTGGAGGCTCCGTCGAGCAATGAGCAAGTAGGCAGCTCAGAGGAAACTATGTTTGATGCATTTGGAGCTGCATCACACTCTGGTTTACATATTTTGTTTTTTGGTATCCATAGAATCCCACGAATATCCGACAATCGCTGACGATATCACCCGGTCTGGTTTAAAACTGGAGGTCGACTGGTATCCATAGTTCGCATACTAGCGGCCAAGCACCCTCTTGACCATCCATCCCCCGGCGTACGCTGTTCCACCTCAGATTTAGGGTATGTTTATAAGGGAGTTACCGCTCCCTGCCCGACCAAGTTTAGTCAACGCTGGTGGCAAAAATAAGACTTTGCCAACAGCCTGCTTCCACCCGTCACCACGCGGAGGTACAGGTCGCACTTCCTAGGGCATGGCAGTTACGGCAAATGTACCATGATGGTCCAAATGTTAGTCCCCCTGTCACACCTTCGGCTGACGGGTTTGAACACCCATATAAAAGCACAGATTTTACATTGGTTTCGAAGATCCGGAGTTTGGTACGTCTGGAAATGTTGTTGTTTTGCCAGAAAGGAGTCAAACTGAAAAAAGCTGCTCGAGCCTTTTTGATGCAAGACTGTACATCAGGATCCCCTCCACCTTCTGCTGTAACTATGCTTCCGAGATAGCAGAAATCGTCAACTTTCTCGACTGCCTGCCCCTATGCCCTATGCCCCACAAGGGGTTGACAGGAGGCGAAATAGCAACTTACGGTAAAATAGACCTGACGGCCAATAAAATTCCTAAAGCAAATGTCAACTTCAAGCCCGGCGAGCGCGAAATGACTGGTTCGACGAAGAATGCAAAAATTCACTTGACGCGAAAAACGAGGCCTACAGACAATGGATTCAACGAGGAACCAGAGCCAGAAGAGAAAAATATGACGAGCTACGGCGAATATCGAATAGAATAATTAGACGTAAGAAACGTAAATACTTTGACGAGCAGTTGCTGAACATAAACGAAAACTTAGCTAATAGGAACACCAGACAAGCGTACAAACTAGTAAATACAATTAAGAACGGCTACCAACCCAGGACTAGCCTTTGTAAGGACAAGGATGGAAACATCATCAGCGACACCGATGGTATTAACAAACGATGGGCCTCTTATTTTGAAGAGCTTCTAAACCGACCATCTAACATCCCCACACAGGAAGCTCTCGATGATATTGGTGATCTAGGCCCACCCATTCAACCCCCGACAGTAGAGGAAGTTGATCTCGCCTTGCGGTCACTAAAACGAAATAAAGCGCCGGGCGCTGACGAGATCCCAGCTGAACTGCTAAGATTCGGTGGAACGAGTCTAGTTGATGCCATACATCAATTACTCCTGCGAGTATGGGAGAACGAGGAGATCCCAGACGATTGGCGCAGAAGCATCATCTGTCCAATCCATAAAAAGGGAGATAAATTGCGGTGTGAGAATTACAGGGGCATCTCACTAGTTTGTACGTCCTATAAAATTTTGACGAAAATTCTGGAAAATAGAATAAAACCGTACGCAGAACGAGTCATTGGCGAATATCAAAGCGGTTTCAGACCTGGTCGCTCCACAACCGATCAGCTCTTCTCAGTCAAACTGATACTCCAGAGGTGCTGGGAATACAACGTAAACGTATACCAAATCTTTGTCGACTTCAAGCAGGCATACGACAGTATCGATCGTGGAGTACTGTACAACATCATGCTGCAATTTGGTATACCAGCAAAATTAGTGCGACTGACAAAGATGACGATGACCAACTCCGTCTCACAAGTCAGGATCCAGAATAGACTTACTGATCTATTTGAAACACGCACTGGTTTGAAACAGGGCGATGGACTGGCACCGACGCTCTTCAACCTAGCACTGGAATGCGTTGTTCGGGCCATGAATGTGGACAACAGCAAGACGCTGCTCATCAAGTCGACACAATTAGCAGCGTACGCCGACGACATCAACATCATGTCCCGAAGATTGGCTGACGCAGAAGAACTTCTGCATACGCTCGATACCGCTGCAAAGGAAGTTGGATTACGTATTAACGAGGGTAAAACTAAAATAATGATGCAATCGGTGACAAGGACACCTGCACAACCGAGCATCAACGTGGGGGACCTCAACATCGAGTTCGTGAACAACTTCATCTACCTGGGTTGCAACCTGTCAAGAGACGCCAACGAAGCTGACGAAATCAAGCGACGGATACAGTTAGCTAATAAGACTTTTTTCTCGGTTCTCCCCATAATGAAATCGAAACATGTGCACAGAAACACGAAGCTCCGCGTGTACAAAACCATTATACGACCAGTGCTATGCTATGGCTGCGAAGCATGGACCCTAACTCAAGCCTCCGAAAACATGCTAGACACTTTCGAACGTAAGGTTCTACGGCGAATTTTCGGGGCTGTTTGCGATCGAGATGGATGGCGCATCCGGTACAACCATGAGTTGTATGAAATGTACGATGAGCTGCAAGTCTCGAAAATCGTCAAACTACAACGACTTCAATGGGCAGGGCATGTACAAAGAATGGACGATGATCGCATGCCTAAGAGAGTAATGAATGCAGAACGAGTCGACGGAGCGAGACTGCGAGGACGACCGAGATCTCGTTGGGAGAGCTCAGTAGGTGTGGACGCCGCGCAGCTGCTGGGCTCCCAAAATTGGAGGACGCGGTCACGTGACCGAGATAATTGGAGGACAATGATCCAGGCGGCCAAGGCCCGACGTCGGGCTGTCGCGCCACGATGATGATGATGAAATGTCAACTTCAAGTGAAGTAGTCTGAAAAGAGGCTTCGTGGTTTCATGGGGCTAAAGCGCGGCACAGAAGTAGGCTCAGTTGACTTAAGACGAATGACCGCTTTAGGTGAAAAAGTCCTGAAAATAGCAAGAATAGACTTTTTGAATTTTTAAATATAAGAGGTCTCTCGGAGGGGCAGAATAGGCTAGAAGAGAAAAAAAATAAGACTCACTGTGATGCCATTTTAGATTGCCAACGCAGAGTAGCCACTAAGCAAAGACAGTGTCTCTCAAGATTATCGCTGGACGAGTGATTTATCCCTAGCTATTGAACCAAGCAGGCTTCGGAGCCATGAATATTGTTGCTAAGGACATGACTCCATCTGAACATTATCAACTGAGCGAAGAAACCAAGTATGAAATAGAAAGCCATTCTCATTTTGCAACAAAGCCATTTGTAAAAGGCCCAACAAGCACCAAGTTACTTTCAAGGTGGCCTTATCATTCTTGGGTTCCTATTTCGAATATGCACAAAATTTTCATAAATCCCATAAATAAAAGTATCACTTCATCAGTCACAATGGGCCGTCACGTCGCGTCGTCTCCGTCTCATCCGCAATCTGTTGTGAGTGAGATCTTAAGATTGGAGCGATCTAGTACGAAATCCCATGTGACATGCAACATTCGTACTCATTTCTGTGTATGCAGCCGAGTCAAAACAACAATCATGTAAATCATCTTGTTGGAGACAAGTCGCGTGTGGGTGACGCCTACGCATCAACCCCCAGCACGCTGGGTGCAATACGTGATGCACTCGCGCATACTATGTATCTGCAACGGACGAATGCAATAACACCAGCCTTTAGGTTGAAGAAAGCAGCATCTTTTGCATCTAATGAATTCGCCTTATACAATTCAAGTCGTTCAGGTTGGTGATTGTACAGTCAGTTGGTAACTGGTAACTGGTAACTGGTAGACCCCCTACGTACTATCCGTGTCCGCAACGACAAAGAACTGTTTAGACACACGTAATACAGGTAAATTAGCCATTGTGCGATTTTGTCACGGGTGTCGCATAGTGAGATTGTAATGCCACTGATCATCTGTGCATCCAATTGGGAGCAGATACTAATAAGAAGATACAACGGTTGGACAATGTTGCCAGGGCCCGAAAGACTATCGTCGATGATCAACAGTTGAGACCGTGGTCCGTGATTTTATTTTATTTTATAATAATATCTGCAAATTGCTTAGCTCTGATAAAGTTCAACGAAAGATGGTTATTACGAGTATTTGGGCCCAACATTTGACACAGCTCTCCGAGGTCCTCGATGGGTTTCCAACTGCATAAACACACTGAAGTCATACTGCCGCATGTCATGGTTCATCTTATCGTAATACACATTATTTCTTGCAAACCGGCTGAGTCCAATAAAATCGCCAACTAATGATCGAATTTATGTCACCTTGAGCTGTACTTAGGCCACTACTATCGTCTAATCGCTGTCGTAATACGATTGCCAGGATCTTCGTTATCTATATGGATGTGCACTTACACTTAATATAAAAATCGTTTCCTGTGAAATAAATGGCTGTGTATTGGCAGCTTGGAATGCTTTCTTGCACTTCAACCTGATATTGCTGAGGTGCGTTTTAAAGATAGTCCTAGTGTCTTTCATGAGTTTTCGCCTATTTATGCATTGACTTTAACGCAGAACCGTGTCACGTTTTGATGATTTAATGTTCACTAAGTAATTGCTAAATTCGGATTCAAGTCTTTCGAGCAGGCATTTGTTCGATTTTCACCAACGGATAGGGTACATGGAAATTCGCAAAGGCAGTTTTCATTCCGAAAACGGGTAACCGTACACACGGCGACCCTAAATCTTACAGACCCATTAGTCTTACTTCTTTTGTGTTGAAATCGAAGGAGACAATCTTGGACGAACATATCCGTTAAACTCGTCGAAGAGAAATCCTCCACATGAAAGGCAGTTCGCTTACCAAGCAGGAAAATCTACTGAGTCGGCTCTTCACTGCCTGGCCAGAGAGATCGAGGATACAATCAATCAACCACACACATCATTCACTGCCATCGACAAGCCACTATAGGCGAAGAGTGCGGACACCACTACGATAAGTTGAATAGGGCATATTCTTTCTTCCGGAAGAGTCATCACCAACACTGAAGGCGTCGCTCTCCTTGCTGGTGTCACCCGAGGCTGCCCACAAGGAGGAGTCCAATCTCCTTTCCTCTGATGCATAGTGGTTGATGGCCTTCTGTGGAAACTCTCAATGCAGGGATACTCAGCACAGGGCTACGCCGATGACTTGGTGGTATTGGTTAAAAGAAAGTTCGAAGAGATTCTATCAGACATCCTTGAAGCAGCTCTTTCCATTGTACAAGAATGGTGTGACGACAACGAACTTCGAATTAACCCATCCAAGGCAGTTGTCATTCCATTCTCTAAAAGAGGAAACCTTAGAAGCATCAGGTGCTCCAAAATGTACGAATCACCCCTACCCATGGGAGATCACACCAAATATTTGGGCGTCACCCTCGATAGTGAACTGTTCAGGCAGGAACATTTCAGGGTAGTGGCATATAGGACCAATAAGGTGTCATGAACCATATTCTGGTCTGGTAGTGTTGCTTTCACCGGCAGATTGATGGCAGCACCGGAAAGGGTAATGATCTGTCGGTGGCACGAAACCAGAGACCGAGGGTCCCATTACACCTGGACTCCGATGCAAGCGCGAAGGTGTCTACGCCATCCGCCAACCATTCCATCCTTAACGCCCCATTTTTTTATTACTTCCCATTTTTGCCTCCCATTTTTGTGTTGTAAAATTGCAAAGAATGAGGAAGAGGGTATCATCCACGATGCGAAAGATAGACCTAAATATTAAGCGGTTGTCGACGAATACAACCAGCTTCTCGAGGAGGGTAAACGGCGACCACAACAAGGGTCGGCTAAACGAAATCGGTCTCAGGATGAGACCGACCATGCTGCCATTCGGAAGAGAACAGCAGCAGCAACAACCATGACATCTACCAAGCTTTGCGGTACAACAATAAGATCCTTCAACGAGGTGATGAAAGATGACCTGTCGGTGGCTTGCCACGGGTGGCAAGCTAACAGGGACCTGGTGCAGGGAGGAATCTATGCTGTCTGAGATAGTACTAGACCATCCGGACGAGAAGAAGTTGGAGCTGCGCTTCGACAGTGAGATCGTCATACGAGGTCTCCGGGTGATCAGATAAGAACCTGTGTTAAAAGGATTCATGACAATGTGCAAGGCTTAAGGATCAAGCTCATTCCGGCGGGGGAAATTCCGGGGAGCCCCAGGGCGCGTATCTGGTTGTCCTAGATGAAGGTCGACAATGCAAAGTTGATGCATTGTCTGCGCTTACTGAGCTCGGCCATCCCAATACATAACTGAGAGAACCTCAATGAAACCCATCCAAATGGTATCACTCTACTCATCCTAATAAACGAGGAGAGCCTGAAGCCACTTGAGGCTGCTGACTACAGACTCCATTAGTATTGGTATTAGGAATGCTAAAGTTATAGTGTTCCAAACCTCGGCTGAAGCGGCAGATCCAGTGTAGGATGCAGAGGATCTGCTGGGAGATCTGAGATTGGAGGAGGAGGGCGACAACACGCTAAGAGCGGCGTGTGCAACTGAAACAAATGATGTTAAAGTGTGTACAGATTAATCTGAACCGCGCCAGGTGCGTCGCGGGTAATCTCTGCGTTCTCCTAAGGGGTGAGAGTATCGACATCGGGCTTGTCCAAGAACCATGGACGAGGGACCTGAAGATCAATGGCCTTAACGACAGCAACATCACCCAAGATAGGCCCAGAAGCTGTATATTAGCTAAGAAACATTTAAAGGTTGATATGAGTACTGGTGACCTCACTGTAATAAAGGTAGAAACATCAGGTGGGGAAGCTCTATAGTTCTCCTCCGTATTGTAACGGACGTAGGAGACATCCGAAGATGCCAACGGGGACAGAGCTATTTTGACCGTTAAGGTCCGGGAGTGACAGCTGTCAAGGTTGACAGCTGCCCAAAATTGGCTCCTCAGTGAGCTAAGCGACGGCACGGGCATGGTGTAGCACAGGTCCGGAGAAATGGGCGGAGTTTTTGCCGCTCACTGCCCCTTTGTCCACACATATTTAAAGGAATCTAGTGCCTAAAGGAGAGACAACACGATATAGGGATAACATTTTATGGAAAAGAGGAAACGTGGCGCCAACCTACTTAGATGCCATCTTTTGTTGCACCGAGGTCCAGATGGCGGTGGACCTCGGCCTTCTTCACCCGCTGTAAATGCAAAAAAAAACGACATTGAGGCCCCCTTGGCCGAAATAGAAAACTGTACGGGGCCTCCCTAAGCGAAAGTAGAGATGAGGCCTATCACCTCATCCCTTCAACCAATCTGAAAAGGGACTAGGTAATTCTTTGAAGGAAAACGAAGAGGCTTGCAATAAACTGAACATGATTATATTCCGCTTTTCAAAATAGGGAAGTATAAATTATAAAAGTAAGGCTCAGTGTTCGCTAACACGGGTCGTCTCGTAATCGGCTCGTCTGCGATTCGAACTCCATTTCCCAAGCAAATCGATTCGATTATGTGCCGACCAATGGATAAACCGTGTGAGCATCTCCATACATTTGCTTGGGAATTGGAGTTCAAATCGCAGACGAGCCGATTACGAGCGACCCGTGCGAGCAAACACTTAATTGTAAAATGTCAAGCCGCCATTAGAGATGAAAAAAAGGTCTAGCGAATTAGGTATATAAAAAACAGTCACAACTAGAGCATGGCAAAGTATTGGACTTACTGTACGTTTCCGATGGCCATCGCGACGCCGGATCCCAAACAGACAAAAATTGTTTCACACGATCGCTATGAGGTCGCGGGACGAATTTCACAGTTCTAGCACCTTCACACATTACACCCAGGTTTCTGTACTGATTCGTTCGCAGAAACTGCTGGCGGTGAGGCTCTGCTGTCATAAACTTCATCGGATTCTTAATCTGCGTATTACACACGTCTCTGAACTGAAGTCGAACTTATCGTTCTTTTCTTTGACAGACACTACGCGGTCGACACGCTTCAATTTTTCAACACACACTGTGCAGGCGTCGCCGAATAAACCCAAAAACAAATCGACGATAGGCGTGTTTTTTTGTACTGCGGCGAAGGTTAATTGGGGGTTATCCGGGTTAACTTACACACATTACACAAACAACATACCCTAGTTGTTTGTGTAATGTGTGTAAGTTAACCCGGATAGCCCCCAATTAGCCTGCACCGCAGTCCAAAAAAACACGCCTGATGATACGAGCCGGGAACTTTTCTACGACGCTGCCAACTAACAAGCGAACACACTATTTAAGCACTTCCGTTGGTTTTCTACCGCAGATTGTAATTAGGGCCCTCCCACTTCCAGAAATGAACCAACAATCACACTTTCTCCTGCCAAAAATTTTCTTTTCGATCTCGCGCTCCCGGTGGTTCAGCCTCGACTCCCAGTTCCACCCTTTCCATTTCTTCGTTTTCCCCCCATTCCTCCAAACTTTTCCCGCCAAAACAAGCTTCACCAATCAGGCGACTTACACACCCCTGAATTTTGGTTGCAGCGGGTGGTCTAATGGCAACGGTTCTGATCAATTCTAACCCATAAATGCCAACTTTTGAATTTGAAACGACTTTTCACAAATGTAAATGATTTGAAGTAAATCCAAATTAAATACATTTGTGAAAAATACACAAACTCAAAAACAGACATTTATGTGTCAGATTTGATTCGTAACAGTATCCACGATCCACCGGCACCACCCCAGAAACAACTTAACTTGACCAGAGCAGCAACTGAGACCAGACTTAGCCTGGACCGAATCCTTATAACAACTATCTTCCCGGACATTGAGGACCGTTGCGTCACCGACCGGTCAAGAAATCGCAACGGTTATCACAGAAAAGAGAGCGCTTTGGGTAATCAGTAGTTTCTCGCCATATAAAGGTCGCCACCCATTGACGAGCACAACCACGACCAAACTTCCATCGAACCATCAAATATCATAGAACGGTGGAAATAGGGGAAATTTTTTTTTCACACGTCCTATGAAAATGATAAATAACAAAAATAAATAACTGGCGCAACAGTCCAATTTGAACCACGGCCTCGAGATGAGTTGGCATCATCTCATTTTCTAGATCGTGACGGTTTTTGTGCAGAGGTATGTGATCAGCAACACGCTCAACCGAGTTATTTACCCCATAATAGGTACTCATTTAACAGCTGAGTGGGCTCATAGTCCGACACGTAAATCCCCGGAATCGAACCGGGGCCCAGTGCGTTGAAGGCGAACGTGCTAACCGTTGCGCCATCCGGACTACATGAAAATGATGGTTCGATGGAAGTTTGGTCGTGGTTGTGCTCGTCAATGGGTGGCGACCTTAAGTCTCCGGGATTTGGTTGCCTTTTGCCAGTCATGCTTCAGCAGTTACAAGACGTAGTGACTCCATTTCTAATGGCCATGTTTGTCAGCGCGCCGGACGGGTGTACGCGTCTCGTGTATTAGAACCTTAATAATCCTGGAATAAACCGCACGATAGGTGTTTAAAAAATAATACCCTTACATGGGGCAAAAGACCATATGGTTACAAAAAAAACTATCAAAAGCAACAATTCGTTATTACTCCAATGGGTGGTGTAAATATTTATTTCATATTAGGGGGATTCACGCTCCCTGTTGTAAACATAGGCCTTGTTTATGCCGCTGAACTATCTTCGAGGATTAACTAATTCGAGCTAACTCACGACGACATAAACATGTCGCACTAGCTAGTTTTGGTACCAATTTTAGCTCCACTTGCTATGCAGAACTGGACTGAAAAATTGGGACTAGGTGGTGTTGCTGTGTTCGCTAATGGTGTTGTTGTTGAAAATTATATTTTATTTGTTATAGAAATACCTCATCCTTTCCTGAAACCCTGGATTCGTTTCATCCTTTGATTGTAGCGGTAGAAACGCGTTTTTATTAGGAGGCTACTGTCCCTTGATATTTTCTTAACCAATATCACCGCAGTCACAAACCAACAACTGACATCTTTCATGTTTAGTACCTCTTGGTATGGTTGGTATAAACACACCACGAACCAGTACTAGCACAAAAACAATTTAGTTAAATCGTCTTTTAGTTCCACGGCATAAACGTGGCCATAGAGAAGACCTATGGAGGAGCAATCCGCATATACTCAACACTTAACTACTTGAAGCAATTCCAGTCGTAAAAAGTAAAGAGAGAGATACACGCCCTCCACTGCGCAACACCCGCGCAGTCTATTGTATATAAAAGCACAGGAAGCACGTAAGATGTCATCCCCTCTCCTACTTTTCCAGTTGGAACAATAACATTCCAGTCTGTCTCTCTGCCGCGGAACACCCGCCCGGTCCATATAGAGCAAAAGAGATGTCAAATTTCCATCCCCCTTCCTACTTCCTCACTTGTGCCGAATTGCTTGGTTTCTCTCGCTCTTTTTCACTTCCTCCTATACTCTCTCTTCAAAGGTTGTAAATCGTAAACTAGTTCACAATTGCCTCGTATTCGCACCAAATACAGGAATACCCCGATTTAAGTCGCTTTGTTTTAAGTCGATTCGCACTTAAGTCGTTCAGTAATTCCCACCTCGCGACTCGATTTACGACAACGAAGCAAAGTTGTCGGGGAGAAAAGGAAATCCTGGAATATTAGAAGTTAGTTTTTGTCGTGCTTATGAGTAGTTTGTCTTCATGTTATTGTTTCGATTTTAGTTACGATAAATCAATCGTCGTGTGTGTGTACATTGTAAACGCGTTTAAAATCAATTGAAATGAGTGCAATATGTGGAGGTCAAGATCTTAGTGGCATAAAAACAAAAAAAGCTAGGAAAGCACTGACATTAGAGAAGAAATTGGAAGTTCTTAGACGAATAGACGCCGGTGAAAAGGTTACGTCGGTTGGACGAAGTTTAAACTTACAACGCACAACTGTGCATTCGATTATAAAGAATGCCCAAAAATTCGAGCAAGTGCACAAGCGGGCTTTTCTAAATCATGTGCTATTATTACAAAATCGCGAAGTGCTAATATGGAGGAAATGGAAAAATTATTAAATCTTTGGATAGAAGATTTAAATCAAAAAAACGTGCCTCTCAGTACACTGTTGATTCAAGAAAAAGCTAAGGCTTTATTCGCTTTTTTGGCAAACCGAAATGGTGGAGGATCGGAAAATGAGTCCTTTAACGCAAGCCGCGGTTGGTTCGATAGGTTCAAAAAACGAAGCGGACTGCACAATATTAAATTAACGGGGGAATCTGCTGGTGCAGATGAAGATGCTGCCGAAAATTTTTTGCCTACTTTAGCAAAAGTTATTTCCGATGGTGGATACGTTGCACAACAGGCATGGATACATATTAATTGATGTTTTGGTGGATTATTTAAAACTAATTGTTTTGTTATCATAGGTTTTCAACGTAGACGAGACAGGCCTTTTCTGAAAACGAATGCCATCTCGAACATTCTTATTTGTAGAGGAAACTACTGCACCTGGATTTAAAGTGTCAAAGGATCGTCTTACACTGCTGCTTGGAGGAAATGCACCTGGGGACTTTAAATTGAAACCGCTGCTTATATATTACTCAGAAAACCCAAGAGCAATGAAGAACATTTCTAAAGAAAAATTACCGGTGATTTGGCGCTCAAATAAGAAGTCGTGGATGACTTCCGTAATTTTTAATGACTGGTTCCAAAACTACTTTTGCCCGGCGGTGAGAGACTATTGTCTTAAAAACAACAAGGCACTACTCATTGTGGACAATGCACCTTCGCATCCAGTGAACATGGACGACTTGAACGAGAACATCAAAGTGATATTTTTGCCTCCAAACACCACTTCATTATTGCAACCTATGGACCAGGGGGGTAATAGCTTCCTTTAAAGCTTATTACTTACGTAGGACGTTTCAGCAACTTATAAGCCAACTAGATCAAGCACAAAGAGATAAAGTCAACAAATCATCAATCCGAAATTTTTGGCGTAGTTTCAATATAATGAAAGCGGTCGAGAACATTCAAGAGTCTTGGAAGGAGGTGAAAACATCAAATATGAATGCAGCCTGGAAAAAACTGTGGCCTAAATGCGTCAATATACAAATGGAGCACCCGAATTTGCCCGGCATTCAATCAGAAATTTTGGGATTGGCTCATCGAATCGGATTCACGGAAGTAGACAACAATAATTTGGTGGAGTTACTGGAATGTCACGATGGGGAAATGTCCGCCGAGGAACTTATACATATTCTCCAAAGTCCTATAGAAAGTGATGCTGAAGCGGAAGTCGGAGAGGCAGAGAAGTCTTCTCCTGATACTCCTTCTTTAACGTTGCAAAATTTGGCTGAAGGGTTGGGATATCTAAATAAAGCGAAGTCCATTTTCAGCTTGGACCCAGATAAAAGCGCGTTGACACGATCAAACTACGGTTTGACAAACCACCTACTTGAACGTGTCAACCCCTTGTCAAACTGGTTTGATGTCTTGTGCTTCTGTCAAACCGTAGTTGGACGGTGCTCAACTTTTCATCAAATGCTAGTTTGTCAAATCGTAGTTTGATCATGTCAACGCGCTCTAAGGAGAGAAACGAAAGATTTATTAAGAACATAGACAATGCCGCATTTCCATACAAAGAGCTATACACTGAAAAAAAGCGATGTACAGTCCAACGGAATATAAATGCTTATTTTCCAAGGATCACCCCGCAGGCAACGACGTCATTACTGCCTTCCCTTGCCAGTTCAGATGATATTTAAGCCTACTTTTTAAGAGTCACTCACAAATTCAAGTTTATGTCTACGTGTATTTCTATTAACATACTGGTAACCATATATAAAACTGTATTGATAAACATAATAATATGCATATGTAATAAAATTTTGTGTTTTGATTTTTCGCTTTTGGTACGTTTTCATACATAGCCAAATTTGATTCGATTTAAGTCGTTTCGACTTTTACAACAGCGAGCGTGAGTCCCCCTAATATAAATATTATAGTGTAGCTGCGACCTTAAACAATTTTATAAATTTTGTCCGTTACTATATTTCGAAGGCAATTCAAACGAATTTTCCGGTTATTCCCCCAATAACATCCACCGCAAAACATCACCTCGCCATTTCCATCGCCAACATTATCGCATCCACAAACCACTCCCCCAATCAGCTGTGCGTGAGTTTATGGCATCGTAACTGCACCTTCCGTCATCTGGCAACACTCTTCCACTACACACTCTCCCGTTCAATTCATAAACCAAAATGTCGGCCGCTGAGTGCTGAGCTGAGCACCAAGTGTCAAACTGCTCGTTCGCGTACTCGTTGCGGTCGTTCTACTACGCGAGAAGTTCATTTGAAATTTTCATCCAAAGCGGTCGTCAAATTCCGCTCAATTAACCGGCAAAGCGTGCGCTAAAGTGTGGACCCGATGCAAAGATAACTCCTTTCTTCGCTAGTGCTGCTAATTTACGGGAAAAAGTGTAGCGAATCGAAACTGTACGCTGGTGCATGAATGAAGAGCGACACACGGACGTCGTCGCGGGCATGGATGCGATAGTGGCGGCGACTATGGCGACAACTTTACGCACTTGTGTCGGTTTGTAAAATGTCGCGCTCGGGCCGTAGTGTAGTTGGTGGAAAGTTCATTCATTAGTTGTCTGTCGATTGCTGTTTGTAAATAGTGTGCCAAGAAAAAGAATCAAAAGTGTCGACGATAATTGCATTCGCGGCTGCATCTGCATATCAGCACACACACGGGCAACGCCGTGCGAGTTCGTGCCTCCGGCGAGAGGAGCCCCCGCCGAGTGGATTTGTTTTGTTCCGCGCGAGTGTTTTTGTTGGTAGTGAGTGGATTTCTTCGTTTTTTTTCTTTTCGTCGTGACGTCTTGGGCTATTTTGGTGAAGTGGTGAAGGACTGGTGTTTTGGAATCTGACGTCGTGGCCGGGGCGCTGGCACGAGCCTCAAGAGCACACTGTGCCGTTGATCTTCCTCCGCCCACGTGAAAACAGCAGCCGCAACATGACGACAGCGTCGCGAACAACGTTTCTGATTTATGCCGTGGCGCTGCTCCGTTCGTTGCTCGGTGAGTTTCTCCAAAATGCGCCCGCCTCGCCGCGCCGTGTCTAATTATAAACACGCGCGCCTGCGACATTCCTTGCGGTCTGCATGCTTGCCAGTTGCCAGAAAAGATGTTGAACTCCTTTCGGGGCCAGATCTGAAATGTTGCTTCTGTTTTTGTTTTCGTTGAAGGTTCGGGCAGCTGCGCGGTCGTGAGCAACACGCCGCTCAAATGCGAGCAGTACAATGCGCAGAAATGCAAGTCGGAAGGACTGTGCAATATCACGTTGGAGAAGTGCGAAAGTGATTCGGATAAGCCGAGCAGTTGCTTTGTCCTGTGGTCGAATGAGACAGGTATGTATTGTTGTCCCAGGTCGTACACTGTCAGCTTTATAAATTAAACAATCCACTTAAGATGTCATCTTAAGTCTGTCGTATCAACTAGGCTCAATGCGCATACGGCATGCTGTCCAAAATCTGGCAGAGCAGTTGTCTCAGCATCAAGACCAAGCTGGGCCTGTTTCGCTCTCTGGTACTGTCTGTGCTTTTGTATGGGAGGAGTACATGGAAAGTTTCCGTAAGAGTTACCAGAAAGCTGCAAGTTTTCGTTAACTCATGTCTTCGTTGAATTGAATATTCTGGCCCGAAACAATATCAAATGAAGAGCTAAGTCGGCGTACAGGGTAGATGCCAATCGACGAATTGATACGCAGGCGAAAATGGCAGTGGATAGGTCACACATTGCGGAAGAGTGATAACTGCATTGCTTTGCATGCCATGAAATGGAACCCCATTTCCAACCAAGGCCGACCAAGAGGGGGTCCTAGAATCACATGGGTTCGATCTGTGGGAAAGGAGTGTCAGGCACTAGGTAAGTCTTTAGAGTAGTCGCGCCCCATTGCCCAGAACAGAGTACGATGGCGCGCAGGAGTAGTTGACGCGCTATGCCCCACTAGGGGTTAAGGCAAAGTAGCAGGAATGCGTGCCAGCAATAAAATCCTTAAACCCTTGACCGGCACATGGGGAAAAGACAGGGAAACGCTACTGGTCACATACAAAGCAGTCGGAAGATCTTTTTTTTTTTATTATAGAGGGGGGAAATCTCATTGTTCAGGAGACACTGCCGACTACTGATGTCAATTGTACGGCAGCGACATGGGACTTTCATCGTCAGTGTGCGACTACTTACCCAGTAAAACCTTCAACCCTCTTTCTCCACCATTCTCCCTACGGAACTACCTCTCAGTATTACGTCGTAGGGCTGGTTTTGGCTAATTAGTCGTTAATCCTTTGCGTCCTTTTTCGTAGTTGCTCCTCTTTCCTCAGTTCCCTATGTATGTCGCATATTTACGGTCTCCCAATTGGATTCAGATCTTATCATATGTTCCACTATATTATGTGGATTAAGGTCACTGCCAAGTTACCTCCAGTGTTGTACGCTTACCTCTAAATCTTGGACAGTGAAAGAATACATGTTCCGGGTCTTCCGCTATTCCTGGGCACATCGGACAGTCGGGCGAATCGTCCAGCTTGAATCTGTCTAGATACTTCCTATATCCGCCATGACCAGTAAGAAACTGGGTTAGATAATGGTTCAGCTCTCCATGTTTGCGGTTCAGCCACAATTCGATTTGCGGGATAAGTACATATGTGTGTCCAGCTTGCCTTCGGAGTTTCATCCCACCGCTGTTGCCATTTCCTCAGAGACTCGCACCTTTCTCGTTTTTTGCGCGCATTATATACGTCCGGTGGCCCCAAACATCGGCCTTTGTGCAATCGGTCCATTTCGTCTGCTAGAATATCTACGGGGATCATACCTGATACAACGTAGGCTGCCTCATCTGATGTTGTTCGGTATGCACAGCACACTCTCAATGCGTTCCTTCGATAAACGGAGTTGATTCTTCGAATATTACAGGCGTGACGAAGCGCGTCGATCCAAACTGGTGACGCATACAGAAGTATAGAGGTGATCACTCTAGATAATAAGTCTCCTACTCGGTCGTGGTCCTCCCACATTTGGCATCATCCTCGCCAAAGCCACAGTAGCATTAGCCGCCTTCTTGCATATGTGCTTGAGGTGCTCTCCAAATATTAGCTTCGCGTCAATCATCACCCCCAGATACCTAATTGCTGGCTTAGAAATAATTATGGTGTTTCCGACTCTGATCCTCAGAGTATTATTTTTTCTTCGGTTGCTGATGAGAACGGCTTCCGTCTTTTGTTCAGCTAGCTCCAGTCCTACTTTATCCAACCACAACTTAATAGTTGTGATTGCTTCGGTGGCATAAACTTCGGCCAATGCTGGATCCTTGGCCACCACGACCACAGCTATGTCATCTGCGAACCCGACTATCGTTACTTCTTTGGGTACTGGTAAATCCAATATGTCGTTGTACATGATGTTCCACAGCAAAGGGCCGAGTACAGATCCTTGCGCTACTCCTGCTGTTACATTGTACTCCCTTGGTCCTTCGCTGGTTTCGTACTGTAGGATTCTACACGAAAGGTAGCTCTGTATAAGTCGCGTCAAATAGTCAGGCACACCTATCCTCTGCAAAGACAAATGAATGCATTTCCAGTTTGCCGAATTGAAAGCATTTTTGACGTCCAGTGTCACAACCGCGCAAAATTTGCTATCTCGAAGTGCCTGTTTCCCTAAATCTGTCACTGTCAAGATGGCATCGGCCGCGGAGCGCGCCCTTCAGAAACCAAACTGTCGGTCCGACAGTGCTCCCTTTTCCTCTACGACGGCAGCTAGTCTGCTAAAAATTATTCGTTCCAGTACCTTCCCAGCGGTGTCTAGCAGGCAAATTGGACGGTATGAATTTGGTTCGCCCGGCGGTTTGTTGGGTTTTAGTAGCAGAACCAATCTTTGTTTCTTCCATACAGCAGGGAAAACTCGCTCCTGCAAACAGGATTCAAAAACACTGACGAACTTCCCGGGAACCGTGTCAACTCATACTTTCAACACTCCGTTGGGAATGCCATCAGGGCCTGGTGCTTTATTGTCACCTATTCTGGAAACGATCTCTAAAGTCTCTCTGTCAGTTAATGCCGGTATCTGCTCTTCATGGACCATTTCCTGGTTTTCTAACGCATGCTGGGGGAAGAGAACTGAGACTATCCGATTTAGTAGAAGAGGGCACTTCACTTGAGGTGTTTGATAACTGCTCAGCTTTTTCATAACTACTCTATAAGTCGTTCCCCAGGGATTAATATCTGCGTCCTCGCAGAGTTGCTTGAAACAGTTTCGTTTGCTCTTTTTCATTGCCTGCTTTAGTAGTCCGCGTGAGGTCCTGTATTCTTGTGCTAAGTTGTTGTAGTCTGGTCTGGTGTCTCTCTTGATCGCTGATACAATCGACGTGCTCTCAGGCACCTGCGCCTCAGTCTTGCAATTTCTTCATTCCACCAGTAGTTTGCTTTCCGGCGGTTGGAAGACTTTGTCCTTGGCATAGAGGCATCACATGCTTCTACTATCTGCTTTATAAGCTGCGACGCCTTTTCCTCTGCATTTCCTTCAATAGCTCCCTTCTGATGCAAGGTTTCGATGAACGCATCCCCGTCGAAGTTTTTTTCAGACCATCTCCGGTTTATCGGTGGTATCCTTGTTTGTGGTGTTCTGCTGGAAACGGTGAAGTAAATGGCCTGATGGTCGCTGTGTGTATAGTCCTCGCTCACGCCCCATTCGACTGTCGATGCAAAGGAGCTACTGGCAAATGTAAGATCGATAATAGAGCCTGTACTTCCTCTTCTAAAAGTATTACTACTGCCTGTATTCATTACGACGACGTCCAGTTGTGAGAAAGCTTCAAGGAGTACTCGTCCCCTAGCGTTTGTAGCTCGACTACCCCATTCAGTGGCCCACGCATTGAAATCTCCCGCGATTATTACGGGACTGTGCGTGCTGGCATCGCGAACTAGTTGAGTTAGCAGCCGGTCGAACTCTTCCAGGTTCAGTCTCGGTGGGGCGTAGCAGCTGTAGATGTTGATGCCGTTAATTTGCGCTCTCACGAATCCGTTGATTGGATCGGATACATTTTGGAAGGCATGTCTTCCACATGACCAAATGGCTGCCTGTTTGTGTTCATCCGCTACCCAAATTGATCTGTTCAAATTTTTATATTGGTCGCAGACAATCGCCACATCAACGCCCTTTTCTCTTACTAACTGCGACAGTAGATCTTGTGCCGCCTGACAGTGATTTAAGTTGATCTGAACTAGCTTCATTTACGAGTTTGTTGAAGAGCCTTCTTATATGCGGGGCACTTGAAACATCCAGTGGAATGCTTGTAGTCCGTTTGACTATTCTCGCAGCATAGCATGCATTTCGGCTCCTTGTCGCATGTTTTCGATTTATGCCCTTCTTCGCCACATTTGCGACACATATTCGATCTGTCTTGCTTGCTATTGCACTCTTTCGCGAAGTGGCCGAAAGCAAAACACCTGAAGCACCTTTCAATAGATATTTGCTGTCTTACCCGACAATTAGCCCATCCAACTTTAATTTTTCCTCTTTCAAGTACTTTATTTGCGACCTCTGTTGGTAAGATCTGTGGCCAACTATGCTGCTCCTGTGTGGTCGCAGAACTTATGTGACACGCAGTGGAAGCACATTCAAACTTGTCAAAATGACGCTCTCCGCGATGTAACTGGACGTCTCCTGATGTCTCGAAAAGACCACCTACACCAGTAAACAAAGACGTTGCCTATCAAAGACCACAACAAGCTCCTTGCAAAGCAATATTTAGTAGGCTGCTATCGGAGGGAACATCCTAACTTCCATGAAAAGCCACCAGGATGATACTTGCCCAACTTTGATCAGGTTGGTGTTCACGCCTCAACTCATATCTATCCCGTATTGATGACAACGTCCAAAACACCTGTCCAGTGTGCAACGGAACACCTCACGACGTAGACCACATTTTCACGTACCCAGTTGCACCCACACAGCTTACCCATAGGTCGTAGTGGGAAAACCCAATTGAAGCAGCTACACTCCTTGGCCTTGACCTGATGCAACATTGGCAAATCTTTCATTGCGAACAATATGAAAAACTGGAGAAACCCTCAGACAACCTATACCTATCTGGGATAATGAAAGGTTCAATTATGCTCGGGATCGATCAGACCGACCAGGCCGCCGCGCCGAGCGGAAGAAGAAATCAACAACCAAGTCATCGACCAAAAAATGTGTTTGTTCAGCGAAGTGGTGGAGGATCGCATCTCAGTTGCATTCGTCGCTTACCACAGGCAACAAGCCTGGTTCAAGATAAAGTCGAAGATGGTGAAGGATCACCTACTAGACGAGAGAGGGCGTGGCTTCCTCACTCATGAGGTTGTGTCACCATCACTAGGATGAATGCCGCAGTGGAGGGGGTTTGAAGGCCAAGCTTCTGCCAGAAAGGGAAATCCTGGAGAGACATTTGGCTGTTTAAGGTGAACGTGGGCGAACGGTAATGAATTTTGCCCCCGAAACGAATAGAATCACCCCCCCCCCCCCCCCCCCCCCTTCAATTTTGTATGGAAGGGATTATGTATGTGGGATCAATTGGCCGGATTGAATAAAAAAAAACGGACTTGAGCAAAAATAGAACAAATGACTTTATTTACAGAGAAATACGAGTATAATATTCTTGAAGCGCGTCTTGTACGTCTTTAGACTGACTCCTCAAGTTAAAGTTCATCGTGTCGTTCTCTCGGTTTGCTCGTCGTTTTTCGTCGTCGTCGCTTCTCTGTTGACCTCACCAACACAAGGATCCTACATGTATACACGACGTCTTTGTACTACCTAAATCAGAAATTTTCTTACGTACCCACATTACAGGGGAAGACAACACAAACATCCATCGGCACGGCGGAATCCAAACACGCGAATAACCGGTATGATGAGACATCAGAGAGACGCCTCCATGCGCTGAGTTAAGCTTATCGTTCTTGGAAAACAAAGCTCTGAATTAAATCAGAATTCAAGAGCACTGATTAGGGTTTTTATTCACAAATTTAACGGAAAAGCAAACAGTAAAATTACTCATATTTGTTTTTTCATATGCATAGCTTGATCATGGAGCAGTCTATCTATATCTAATTGCCTATAAAATATGCAACAACAAGTTGCCATGAACTTGTAATAAACAAACAACTTTTTATACCCGAGACCTTATAAGGTATGGTTAGGTTAGGTAAAGGGGCTGGCATGCTACCGCACAGCATACTTGGACCACTGGGTCCGTTGTGATACCGCCAAAGTCACCTACTTAAACCTAGGCAACAAACCAGCCTGTGCTAGCAATATAGCGATTGAGCTGCATTACACTCATATCTTTTAGGTCCTCCAGTTCCCGGAAAACCAGGAACCCAGAAATTTCCTGCGTCTCGCGATCAGGGCCGCACAATGACAGAAGAACGCTCTCCTCCTCATCCACGTCATCACAGCTCCTGCGAAAGTCATTGTGAGGAATACGAAGCCTCCAAGCAAGCTCTCCTGTAGGACAGTGCCCCGTAATAACCCCCACGACTCTGCCAATGTGTTTCCTGTTCAGTGAAAGCAGTGTGGCGGAGCGACTGGGGTCAAGTTTCGGCCAAATCGACTTCGTTGTTTGGCACGTATCGCCGTTTATAAGGTATAGAGTGTATTAATTTTGGCACGACGAAAATATGCAGCACCTTAAAGGAGGCTCCGGAGGCATAAGCAATGTATAAAAATATATAAATGATCCGGGTCACCTCCTGATTCGATTTAGTCATTTCTGTTTGTCTGTCCGTCTGTTTGTCTCTCCGCCTGTTTGTTGCACGACAACTTTCGATAGAATGAAGCTAGCGACTTGAAATTTTGGTCAAATGTTTGTAGTATGATCCAGTTGGTTGGTATTTAAATGGGTATGATCCGGCCAAGGGAACGCCTACCTCCCCTACTTATGTAAAATAATTAAACGTATCTGTAACTCCCTAGATGACTCGAGAGGGTCATTTTATACTCTCTTGTAAAAATCAGATCGATTGGCTGAATGTTAACGGTACTTTCCTTACAAAGATCCCCGCATTACCCTACTTTTCACGTTATTTATCTATAACTCTTGAACCGATTGACGTAGAGACCTGATTTTTGGCATGTAGACTTCAGATGAGAAACTGCTTCAGTTTTAGTTTTTAGATGGGCCCAAGTGGACCGCTTTTCTTCACGTTTATGTGAAGTGTTTGTGTGTGTGTCTTGAGCTATTCAGAGCACATTTGCACCATGTGTAATGGACGGTTTGGTGGGCATCCGAAGATGCCCGTGGGGACAAAGCCGTGCCATCTGGTAAAGAAAAAGGCCCCTCAACGAGCTAAGCAGCGGCCTATGTTTGCTGTAGCTTAGTTCGGGAGACGTGGGTGCGGTTTTCGCCGCTCGTTGCCCCTGTCCTTTACGTATTAATAATAATAATAATAATAATTCATAGGCCTGGGGAAGACAACACAAAAAGGGGAGATAAAAATTTGAAATAAAAAAATTAGATGATAAGGATGGAATGGTTGGCGGACGCGGGTTAGTTGCCCTCGCGCTTACATTGGGGTCCAGGTGTAATGGGACCCTCGGCCCCTGGTTTCGTACCACCGACAAAGCCTTACTCATCAGGTGCTGCCATAGATCTGCCGGTGGAAGCAGCACAACCAGACCAGAATATGGTTCATTACACATGATCGAGTTCGACAGTGTATGGTGGCACTAATGGCCACTTATGTTAGTTGATTTTGGAAATGGCCAAGAACCGATCTCCCCTATAGGTAAATGTTCTTTCATCGTAGCTTCATCGGCTAGGTTAGGTAGATGGGCTGCTGTGACAAAACACAGCTCACTTAGACCTTAAATAGGTCCGTTGTGATACCACTAACACACATCCTCTCTCAATATTTCTGATAGTTAGAACCATCCAGAGCCAACAATAAAACTCTGGAGTTTTCCAACATCCGCACTTTCTAGCTCTTCCAAGTCAGTGAAGAAGTAGAATCCAAGTAACGACCTCCTTCTCACTGCAAAAGCTGGACAGGAGCAGAGAAGGTGGAAACTACTTTCCTCCTCGTTCATGTCCCCACAGCTCCCGCAAAAGTCATTGTAGGGAAACCGAAGTCTCCTGGCATGTTCCCCAATGAGACAATGCCCAGTGATAACACCCACCACCGAGCTAATATACCTTCTGTTTAGCGACAGTAAATTTTCAGATCGGGTGGCGTCCAGTATCGGCCACAGCGATCGAGTTGTGCGGCAGGTATTGCCATCAATCCATCTTGCATTGGCTTTGTTAATCGCCTCAGATTTGACAATCAGTTTGCAAGAAGCAATGGGAGGATAGATATCACCATATAGTTGGGGTTCCCCATTCAAACAGCCCAGTCTGGCAAGCTCATCAGCCTGACAGTTACCTTCCAGACCACTGTGGCCAGGGACCTAGCACAGGACAATGTTAAAATAGCTCCCCAATTCAGAGAGGTATGATCGACAATAATCCACAATCTCAGATGTACACAAGACTGAATCCAGCGATCTGATTGTAGCCTGGCTGTCCGTATAGATGACACTGTCTCTACCAGCTATAACATGTCGTCCTAAAAAGATAAGAGCTTCCGAAATCGCCGTGATCTCCGCCTGCAAAACACTAAAGTGAGATGGTAGACGGAAAGTCAGGCTTAGATTTAGCCTGTCGCAATAGACACCCGCTCCTACCCCTCCGTCTGTTTTGGATCCGTCCGTATATATTCATCGGCTAACTTTTATTCAAACTGACCATGTAGGAAAAACACTTTTAATGCATATGGGTTTTGCTTATTTGAAGTTTTCGTGTCACCACTAGGTCTGCACAGGCCTAGGGTATCTACGCTTCAGATTCTTCAAATCGATTCTAGACTTTCTCTGAAAATGTCCACATGCTGTTCCCATCGGTGGTGATTCAGAGGTTTCTGCCTGGCAATATGAAGTGGCTGTGGGTGTTTTTGGTAAAATTATCACTTTGGTTCAGTGATAAAAGGGAATTATTGAACTCGCACACATTCGATTGTTTTTTTGTGCAAAAAGTTATTTCCAGTCTGAGGAAATGTCTACACCTGATAATTTTTTTTTTGCTATGTGGAGTTTAGTTTTTTTTCGATCTCGAATCTGTTGCAGGTAAACAACCAGTTTATCAACTTTTCAAGTGGCGCCAGTGGGACCGCCGATAAGACAACAAACACTTTTGATTCATGACGCTCCATGCGGGAGAATACTACGTACATATAAAAAATATACGAATGGTGCGAAGAGATAATGATCGCGATCTTTATAGTTGGGGCATCAAGATGTCAACTTGTTTATTAGGTGAGCGCCTGAAGCGTGCATTAAGTTGGCTCCTAATGGCAACAATTCTATGCCGTTTTTATGTATTCGCGGGTAACATTTGGAAAGGGGCTATTCCCAATGTTTTCAATTAAATGATCAAAGTTGACAGTACACAAAAAGGGTCGGTAGTGTTAAGAAAGTAATAAGTTTAATCCTAATTATAAACCACTGGAGAAATATAGTACATATATCTAAATTGGTATAAAGTGCTCTTCCTAATCCTGTTTTAGAAATATGGACCTGCTAGTTTTAATATATATCCTCTTGGCTCCTTTCCAAGAAGTTTCCGAAAACGACTCATCCGTGCTACGATTACGGAAATGCAAATCCGCCCATAAATAAATAACTGACGCAACAGTCCAGCTTGGATCATGGATGAGTTAGCATCATCTTATTTACTGGATCGTAACGGTATGTTTTGTGCAGAGGTGTGTGATGATCAGCAACACGCCCAACCGCATTATTTACCCAAAATTGGTAATCATTTAACAGCTGAGTCCGACACGTAAGTCCTCGGGTGATTGCGGCTTGTTTGCATCGACTAACTTCAATTCCATCTTCAATAAAACAAGTCTGCCTTTTTGTCGATGATAGCTATTGCGACTTGTTATCCAAGCTTTAAGATGGTTCCAGACTCCGATAAAGCTTAATACAGCCTGTATCATAAGAGTGAGGTACTCCTTGCGTATTACACTGCCTCCTCCTTAAACCTGTTTGTCCGAACAGAGGGCAGTATGACGCCGCTCACGCGGTGCAATCCGATCGAAATGGACGATCTTCATTTTCTCTTTTGGCCTCCATCGCTTCGGAACGCCACGCACCACATCATCCAGGCAGTCAACAGTCTCGCCCCAAACCCATCCGTTCTCTCTGATAAGTGCTGTACAACCATACGAGGCCACCACCGCTGACACCAACCGAGCGAGCTTTCAAGATATATCTCGTCCTTACGCGACCAACAGTCCACCCAGGCCGTCCTTGCATTAGGCCATGTACGCCATACAATCGGCGTGTGAAGTCGAAGTTTGACGCTGACTGCTCCATACACCAACCATTCCATAAGGGGGGTGGGATGTACTGCAACACCTCCGAAGTCGGATATCGCAATGCTAAATTAACAGCTGTGGTACGCCTGTTTTCGCTCCAGCCGTTTATCACCACCGTGGCCCCGAATTGCGTGCAGGACGCTTCCACGTCGTGAACTGGTTCCCTCGCAGCCTTCGCGGACTATTTGACCCTGGCGAACGTTTCCACACGTTCCAGATCGTTCCTCAACTTTCTGACGCTCTCCAATCCACCATCCGCGTTTCCGATCTACGCACTCATTTGCATTCGTTGAAACTTCATGGAGCCTTTCCGAAGCTTTTCGCCGGTTAGCTTCCAAACTCCTACAGATCGCTCTTCCAATTGTGGCTTCAAGCTGTCCACTTGCAACTGCGTTATCTATCACTCTACGTCACGACTCCTCCGACCTCACCGACCATTCGTCCAACTTTGCCGATTGCTCGGTCAACTTCGTTGTCGGTTCATTCAACGTTGTTGTCGTTTCCCTCAGCGATTCCTCCAACCTCACAGACCGCTCTAGGATCTTCCTTATCATTTTACCCGGCAACCCCTCCGTCCTCGCTGACTGTTCGCTATCGATCCGGCTGCTCACTACCGTAGCGGCCTCGAACTGTATCCTGTACATGCCCCAGGACGTTTGTCCGTCGAAAACTGACGCTATCAGATTTTTCACGGCCGATTCGCTCCTCAACCCTTCGACCTTCTCGGCAACCGTTTCGAACCTGCCTTCCATTTTGGCGTCCATCTGCTTGAGGTCGTTCGAATTTCTTGGAAGTTTCTCGTTACCTCCCGTCGATCAATCTTTGCATCTGCTCGGATTGCTCGTCTAATCGTTTGTTAAACTACTCTAAGGGCCCATGGTTGAATCCCGTTCCGCTCCCGATTTGTTGACATTCTTTGTCGACTCGTCCTTATCCGGAAATTCAAGTGTGGCCGGATTCCCATCATTTCTGCTAAACGAGCACACAGCGCGGACTTATTTCCCGTCGTTGACGAATTCCGAGTCGCTAGTTCGTGTTTTAACTCCGCGGCTGCTGAATTTCAAATAGTATGCCAGGTGACTTCGAATACCGTACAATGATTACTGTAGAAGCTGTGGGGACGAGGATGAGTGTTGTTGTTGTAGCAATGGTCAGAATTCGATGTGTTTGTCTGTTACATGCCAACAGTTTCGTCTTCATCCCCGGTGTCGAGGGATAGAAAGTTAGCTGCCTCTATTGGGTTCTCCCACAGCGATCTTGGAGTCAGGTGAGTGGGCGCAGCTGGGCAGTGAAAGATATGGTTTACATCGTGAGGGGTTCCGTTACAAGCAGGACAGATGTTTGAGACGTCCTGGTCTATGCGAGATAGTTAGGAGTTCAGTCGCGAACACCAGCCTGACCGAAGTTGGGCGAGTGTTGTTCTCGTAGCTCTCGGAAGTCTTTCCTCTTCCTGAGATATCGTTGGTGGTATGGACGAGAGCACTGGATTCGAACCTAAGCTTGCTATTGACTTGTTGACCTCTTCTCTATGTATTGCTGCGATGGCCGACCTATGTGCGTTACTATCAAATGGTTCCCTTTTGTATCTCTGGACGTCTCTTTCAAGGTCCCTCAGGTCGCGCCTGACATGTCTGGGCGGCGGCGTCTTGTCCATGAGATTGAAATTAGTGTGATCACTGCGATAGCAGCCCACTAGGTATTGCTTGGCAAGAAGCTGGTTGTGGTCTCTTAAAGGCATCATCCTGGTTTTCTGATGTAGATGGTCCTGGGGTGACATCAGGAGACAGCCTGTAACAGTGCGGAGAGCGGCGTTTTGGCACGTTTGAATCTTCTTCCATGGAAGAAGGAGGAGTGTTCATTTCATTTGCTCTGCACCTGCCCTGCTCTTGCCGGTAGTAGGAAATGCACCCTTGGGTCTTATTACTTACTTCACCGATCTGAACGACTTGAAGGAGGTGAGTGCGGGTCAGACTCATTCATAGGTTCATTGTTCGCTCCGGATGGTTCGCGGATTAAGTACTGGTCGGAAAGGCTCTCTGTTGAATCCATTTTAGTGGTATCACAACGGACCCAATGGTGGTACCTAGTCTAGCCATAAATATTGTTACAAGGTTTGGCAACCCTGCAAAAAAGAACCGTTATATTGCATTTCTCAAAAATTGAGCCAATCGCTATAGTACGCTTGTGCTTGATGCATTTGTCATCATTTGAGTTTAATTTTTAGTGTAGTGAACATGGACTGGGGTGACAAAGAAAATAGAATTGCTGTGATTGCACTTCATAAAGTAGGAATGCAACCAAGTGATATTTTTAAGACTCTGCATACCCTTGGTATAAGCCGAATGTTTGTATATCGGGCTATTGAAAGATTTAATGATACGTCTGGAGTAAGTGACCGTGAAAGAAGTGGCCGTCCGCGAACTACTCGAACACCTCAAGCGGTTGAAGCCGTGCGCGAGAGAATTCGCCGTAATCCTCTTCGGAAACAAAAAATTTTATCGCGTGAGATGAAAATACCCCAAAGAACAATTTCATGTATCATCAAAAGTGACTTGGGGTTGGGTGCTTATCGTAGATCTACCGGGCATTTACTAACAGATCCGTTAAAAAAAAATAGAGTGGAAAAATCAAAACGATTACTTTGCCGGTACGCAAACCAAGAACACCGTAAAATTTTGTTTACGGACGAAAAAATTTTTACTATCGAAGAAACATTTAATAAACAAAACGATAGGGTTTATGCTCGCAGTGCCAGAGAAGCTTCTCAAGTTGCCCAAAAGGTTCAAAGAGGTCATCATCCAGCCTCAGTAATGGTTTGGTGGGGTGTTAGCTACAACGGGGTGACAAAGTTGCATTTTTGTGAGAAGGGCGTCAAAACGTCTGCCAAAATTTATCAAGAAAGTGTCCTTGAAAGTGTAGTGAAACCTCTCAACACGTCATTATTCAAAAATCAGCCTTGGAGTTTCCAGCAAGATTCTGCACCAGGTCATAAGGCGAAGTCAACCCAAAAATGGCTTGAAGAAAATATTCCAGATTTTATTAAAGCTGAAGATTGGCCTTCCTCTAGCCCAGACCTGAATCCGCTGGATTACGAATTATGGTCTGTCTTAGAGCAAATGACGTGCTCTAAAAGACATTCTAATATCGAATCCTTAAAGAAGTCTCTTACACATGCAGTCGCCAACTTTCCGATTGAAGTCGTGCGTGCTTCCATAGATAAGTGGCCAGCTCGATTAAAGGCTTGTGTAAAGGCAAAATGCAATCACTTCGAATAACTTGTTGCAATTTCCGTTGTTGACAATGCGTTTAATAAATAAACAATGATTTCTTAACATATAACACCTCTTTTATTGAACAGTGCTTCAAAACGTTTGTAATAGTATTTATGGCTAGACTAGGTATATGTGTGCTCCGTATATCGGAGCAGCCCTTTATAACCTAACCTCCTTGTTCGATGCAAGGAGGAAGTTGCTTTCAGATCAATCTGGGTCATTGCTTAGCTGAGAGAATATGCTTTCTGAAATTCGTATATGTCAGATGTCAATTATACTACTTTTGTCTTGGAAGCGCTCCCGACTCAAATCTCCCAGGAGTCTGTGCAAATTTCATTCTAACCGTCTCGGACGAAAGCAAATCACAACGTGCATGACCTTTAATTCAGTGTCATCTGATGACAATCACTAAACGGTGCATTCAAAACACAAACACCGGACAAATAAAAATCGTATCAAGTAATTGAATAACTCGCCCCGATGATTTTATCTCGCCTGATATTTTCATTGTAGCGCGTGTGTCACTTATCAACCGAAACATGTGCACTACATGCCAAATGGTGAATTCAACACCCGCCGATTGCACAGCCACTCAAATACGTTGCACATTTGAGAACACGATATTACAATGCAAAACATTTTTTTTTTTTGTGTTATTTTAATGACTGCTACAGACAATGGCCCATCCCCGGGCCATTTGAAGCCATCATCATTGTGTGGACGGGCGGATGGCGGTCAGTGGCCAATGGCGCGTAACCGTCATTACTGTCAACAGCGATGGGCCATGGGATGGCCACTAATGGCTTCGAGAGCCATTTTCCTCGACGCGATGGCCCATCGCGTACGCAACTTTGATGATTTGAGCTGACAGGCTACTACACAATAATCGCAATGCTACTATCACCGACCTTTCGTCGTACGCGATCCGTTTGATTATAATTCCCGTGACGCACAGAGCGACAGCTTTCAATTTCAATAGCCCACTATGCGCAATTTCCTGATGGCCCATCGAAGACCATTGTGTGGACGGACAAAATTTGAATTGACATTTGGTGTGTGATGGCTCTTTCTCTCTTAATTGCCCTAACCCCTTGTGGGGCATAGCGAGTTAACTGTTCCATAAGATAAAGATAAGATAAAATAGTCGAGCTACTGTGCCAGCAGGAAGGCACTGCGACCATAAAAGATCTATTGTGCCGTAGCTCATTAATCCAGAAGACCGTCCACCCTTCTAATAAAGGGCAGTAAGTCTTTAGCAGGAATTAACCTGAATTCTGCAGTGCTGATAGTAGCCTGCCCGAGGAGTGACATCCTAAAACGCGCGATGGCGGGACATTCGCACAAGATGTGCTTAGTCGTTTCCACGTCCTCCAGACAAAGACGGCATTCAGTTTCGCTTGACAGACCCATCTTGTTCAGGTGATATCTGACCATCTGAGTCTTAGGTGGGTTCTACTCAATTGAGTAGTACCCTTGGGACTGAAGGGCATTATCAGCTCGTTTGATTGACGAAGCCCTGGAAGGATATTCCAGTACTGTTAACGCAATAGTGCAGACCAATCTGTGATCCGCTTCAAAGCCACAGTAAGGCTCAGGTCCATGAAAACGATTGGATGATCCTTGTCTAGCAAGTTCATCGGCAGCCTCGTTCCCCTCAATGCCCTGGTGGCCTGGCACCCAACACAAGAAGACTCGGTTTTTGGTTGCCAACAGTTGAAGGAGTTCGTAACACTCCTTCACCAGTTTCGAAGAGACCTTATATGAGGAGAGCGTTTTTATAGCTGCTTGGCTGTCTGAGTAGATAGCAATGTAAGCGCCGCGAAGTCCAGTTTCCAAGATTACTCTGGCGCAGACCTCAATGGCGTGGATCTCAGCTTGAAAAACGCTGGGCGAGACTCCCATTGCGATCGAAATCCTGGTGTTGGGTCCAAAGACACCTGCACCAACACCCTGTTCAGTTTTAGACCCATCAGTGAACCACTTAATATATCTAGGGTCTGGACAGGGTGTGCCATTTACCCATTCAGAGCGGTCAGGGATGAGGGCTGAAAATTTTCTGCCAAAGCAAACCTCCGTGATCATGTAATCTGATCTCAAGCAGATCTGCACGTCAGGAATTTGATTCAGAATGCTCATGTGACCGCTTTCTTCACTGCGCACGTCGGAAGTTAAACGTAGTCTAAGAGCATTTAGAGCTGCTGATTCTTGAATGAATATATGCAGCGGAGTAAGTCCAATAATCACCTCCAGGGCTGGCGTAGGACTAGTGCGCATAGCTCCAGTGATGCCAAGGCAGGCAAGGCGTTGGAGCTTATTGCACTTCAGTAAGACAGAAGATTGCTGAGTTTTCGGCCACCACACAAGCGCTGCGTACGTCACCATGGGCCGCCCCAGCATGGTATATAACCACTCAATTATCTTTGGGGTGAGCCCCCATGTCCGTCCAAAGAGACTTCTGCAAGCCCACATTGTGCGTGTGGCTTTGCTGTTCCATGTGGCCCAGTTGACGTTTCGACGGCATAAACTGGTTCCGGAGAATACAGTTGCCAGCATGCACCTCCTGCACATCCATGGCCACGAACGTCGTCGTAGACGGTATTCGAACCCGAAGCGCCGGTAGTCTGACATGAGACTGATGCCTCAACACACTGCGCTGCCGGTCGCCGGTCGTGTGTGATGGCGGCCATCAAAGTCACCAACGCGATTGGCCATTGTGTGTAGCAGGCATTAAAAGAGAATGGGTCGTTGAACTGAACGTAATAAATAATAATTCGTATTACAAACAGCATCGTATCCATTGACCATCAACTTCATCCTCCCCATGTGTGCCTATCATTGCATCCTCCCGCTCAATGAGGAGGGTGCACTTAATACGCAGATATTTGAAGAACTGCGCTGAGCGTTTATCACAGTAATAAAATCGTATTAAATTTACATGCGTGATTTGATTACTTTAAATTGTTACAGTGTTTTGTCGTCAATCATGCTCAGTCGATTCTAATGGTCGTTGTTGTTGTTTTTCCGTTATTCTTGCAGGCACGACGAAAATTGAGATGAAAGGATGCTTCTCCCACAATGTGGCGTGCGATCAAACTGAATGTGTTGACCAGTCCGCCGAACAGCGAAATAATTTGAATTTTTGTTGTTGTCAGGGCGATCGATGTAATTCCGCTCATAGATGGATACCCACCACGACCGTGCCCACTGAAGTTGAGGGTAAGAATTCCGAGCAATTATTCATAAATCCCGGAATATTGATTGAACCCAATTAAAAACTAATAAATGCTATTTCCTTTTCCCAGTACCGCAGAAGAACACAATCAACGAAGTCGTTACAATCGGTATCGTCGTATCAGCTATCGTGGTTGTTGCAGTTGCTGCATTCGGCTTCTTATGCTTTGTGAAGCATAAGAAATCGTCACGGTTTGATTCTTTGCAGCCGGTAAGTGAATTTGACTGTGGGTTGGGTATTGACATTTTGTAACTAACTATATCCACCTCTCCGTGCAACAGGAAACCGAGCCGACAAGCTCATCGCCATGCTTGGAAAAGCGACAAATCGAATTGATCGAAGTCAAGGCTCGCGGTCGTTTCGGCACCGTCTGGCAAGGTCTTATGAAAGCCGAAGAAGTTGCCGTAAAAATATTTCCAATGCAGGATAAGGAATCGTGGCAAAAAGAGCAAGACATTTACATGGTGAGTGAAGGGTTCACTTTACTGAAAAGGCCAAATCCTTAAAATCATCTTTTCGCAATTTCTGCAGCTACCGCGTTTGAAGCATCCCAACATTCTCGAATTTATCGGTGCTGAAAAGCAACTGGATAAAACGGACTTTTGGATCATCACCGCCTATCATAGCAACGGCTCGCTATGCGACTATCTTAAATCGCATACAATCACCTGGAGCGAACTGTGCCGAATTGCGGAATCGATGGCACGCGGCTTGATGCATTTGCACGAAGAAATTGGCGGTCTGAAGGGTGAAGGTCTGAAGCCGGCCGTCGCTCATCGCGATTTCAAGAGTAAAAATGTCTTGTTGAAGGATGATTTGACCGCTTGCATTGCCGATTTTGGTTTAGCTATGATTTTTGAACCAGGTAGGATTTGAGATTAAAAAAAGCCAGCAGCACTGCATTTCGAGGTGACTGCCCCTCGTCAATTGCAAGCTGCTCATTTTCGGTCACACAAAAAGACTTTATTTGGGCAGCACTGCACTCATACAGTTTTTTTTTTTAAACATATGCAGTCCGTATGTTTGGTAGGATTTTGCGCCTGCATTGTCCGATATTGACATGGTCAGCAACAACGTCTCGGGCTATCGGTTTAAGCACTCAATCAGTAACCAATATTTACCTGTTTTCCTTTCGTCCCCAGGAAAATCGTGCGGTGATACACACGGTCAAGTTGGTACTCGCCGCTATATG
This sequence comes from Chloromyia formosa, assembly GCA_964017055.1. Classification (NCBI taxonomy): domain Eukaryota; kingdom Metazoa; phylum Arthropoda; class Insecta; order Diptera; family Stratiomyidae; genus Chloromyia; species Chloromyia formosa. Next base: position 11,774,837 of record OZ024817.1, read on the forward strand.
GCGCCCGAAGTTCTGGAAGGTGCAATCAATTTCACTCGTGATGCGTTCTTGAGAATCGACGTCTATGCTTGCGGTTTGGTACTATGGGAAATGGTTTCGAGATGTGATGCTCATGGTGGACAAGTGCCAGAATATGCACTGCCCTTTGAAATGGAGGTACGTGGTTAAATATCAAAAAAAAAATCTGTTTATTGTATTGAAAAAAGTGGCGAGGATCTAGAACTTAATTTCTTCTTTTATTCCTTTCTCCTTACAGTTGGGACTTCATCCGACTCTTGAACAAATGCAAGAGAATGTTGTTATGAAGAAATTGCGGCCCAGAATCAATGAGAAGTGGCGAACACATCCGGTAAGTAGTAGATACAATGCGTCAAAGGTCTGGGGTCTCCTGATTATACCATTTTCTATATGAAAAGCCAGGGTAGACCATGGCTTTGCATTCTCGTTAGGAAAGCCGTCAAGGCCCTCCTAATGTCAACTTACAGCGATAAAGACAAAGACTCTGTTAGTCTACCTGGAGCTCAAAGGTTAGGTGTATTGGGTTGCATCGGCTTACATGCCGCATGATAGTGTGGGCACGTTCCCTTCACCCAAACTTAGGGATGCCATTGCAGCAGCACGGACATCGAAAATTAGTATGACTCTTGGCTGTGACTCTAATGCTCATCACGATGTCTGGGGCAGCTCGGACACCAATGAGCGCGAAGAATCGCTTCTCGAATACATTATGGGAACTAATCTCTTAATCTGCAATGCGGGCCGTGAGCCTACTTTTATAGCAAAAGCTAGACAGGAGGTCCTAGACATCTATCTGGCGTCGGATGACATCATCCACCTTATCAGAGACTGGAGAGTGTCGTCGGAACACTCCTCTGATCATCGATATCTTCAGCAATTCTGAAGCAATTCTGAAGCAATTCTATCTCTGGTTCCTGTTAACCCCTTGTGGGGCATAGGGCATTAACATCGCCTACTTTCCACCTCGTCCTGTTGTTGTTGTAGCAATGGTCAGAATTCGGTGTGTTTGTTGGTTACATGCCTACGGTTTCGTCTTCATCCCCGGTGTTGAGGGATTGAAAGTTAGCTGCCTCTATTGGGTTCTCCCACAGCGATCTAGGAGTCTGGTGAGTGGGTGCAGCTGGGCAGTGAAAGATATGGTTTACGTCGTGAGGGGTTCCGTTACATGCAGGACAGATGTTTGAGACGTCCTGGTCTATGCGGAATAGGTAGGAGTTCAGTCGTGAACACCAGCCTGACCGAAGTTGGGCGAGTGTTGTTCTCGTAGCTCTCGGAAGTCTTTCCTCTTCCGGAGATATCATTGGTGGTATGGACGAGAGAACTGGATTCGAACCTAAGCTTGCTATTGACTGATTAACCTCCTCCCGATGTATTGCTGCGATGGCCAACCTATGTGCGCCAGTATCAAAGGGTACCCTTTTGTACATCTCTTTCTAGGTCCCTCAGGTCGCACCTGACATGTCTGGGTGGCGGCGTCTTGTCCATGGGGTTAGAGTTTGGGTGATCACTTCGGTAGCAACCCACCAGGTATTGCTTGGCAAGGAGCTGGTTGTGGTCCCTTAAAGGCATCATCCTGGTTTTCTGATGTAGATGGTCCTGGGGTGACATCAGGAGACAGCCAGTAACAGTACGGAGAGCGGCGTTTTGGCACGTTGAATCTTCTTCCAATGGGTGTCACAGAGATTCCGCGACCACACAGAAGCCGCATAGTTGGCCACTGATCTTCCGACTGCTTTATTCGTGACCAGTAGAGTTTCTTTGTACTTGCCCCATGTACTACCTGCCAGGGCTTTGAGGATCTTATTCCTACTACGCATCCTATCGCATACAGTTCAGGCATGGGGTGATGATGTGGCCATGCTACCAAGCGTGATTCCTAGGATTTTAGGATGGTTTATGGTAGGAATAGGATGATTCCCGATCGAGATTTCATGCTGCATCTTGACCTCCTTCGTCCAGGTGGTAAAAGGGTTGCCGAGGATTTGGGCGCTGAGACGGTAAGGTTCTTGTTTATGAAGAACGAGTTTAGTAGTTCCCGATAATCGTTGATGTTTCTGCACATATTCGCTATGTCGTTCCCTGTTGCCAGAATGGAGCAGTCGTCAGCGTAGGAGATAATGTCGATCCCTTCAGGAGGTGTTGGGAGTCCTGATAGGTATAGATTAAACAAAGTAGGACATAGAACTCCTCCTTGAGGTACACCTTCTTTAATCTTCCTAAGCTTTGATTTACTGTTCCTGAATTTTGTATAGGATTGCCTGCCAACGAGATAATTGGCAATCCATTTCACCATTTGCGTTGGAAGCGATGAACAGTTGATGTTAGACAAAAGACGGTGTCGAAGGCCTTCGACAGGTCAAGCGCCACCAATATTGTTCTATCACAAGGACGAGCCTGGTTGAAACCATTATGGATGCGGGATGTAATGGCATCCAAGGCCGTGGTCGTACTGTGCATGTTTCGGAAGCCATGCTGGTGATCAGCGAGCTGGATGTGGGCCATTAGAACAGGGTGGATTAGTGCTTCAAGCGTTTTGGCAACTGGTGACAGTAGAGTTATTGGACGATAGGATTCGCCGAGTGTCGCTTTCCTCCCAGGTTTCAATATTGGGATGACTCTTCCTTTTTTCCAGATTTCCAGAACGATCAACGACGAGTTGGATAGATTATAAGTAGCCGTGAGATAGTTGATGGTTGGCAAATCGAGGTGTTTGAGCATAGTCATTGAAATGCCATCTGGTGCCAATGCTTTCGAGTTGTTTGCCTTCCTTATAGCTGCAACTACTTCGTCCGTGGTGAAAACGGGTATGCTATCTGTGGTTCGGTTGTGAATCTGTCTACGGATTTTACGCTTAAGTCTGTCTGGTGCGGGGTGTTCAATAAATTGTTTATTGAAACGACTTGCGCAGTGGGTAGGGTCACTTGTTGAATATTCACCGAACTGAATGGCGACGTTCCCTTTCTGTTTTGGTGGATTGGTGTCGATCATAACTTGCTTAACCCTGTGGTTAGATTGCAGTTATTCAGATGGGTGCTCCATTTTGATCTTCTGTGTTCGGCTACCTGTCTCTGGATCTCGCAGTTCATCTCGTGAATTCTGGGGTCGTCTGGGTTTACGCTCCTTATGCCGTCTCTTTCGTCTGCCAATCTAGCGGCGGTGGTTGGGGAGTTGGACCGAATTTTCGGAATCCGTCCTGCAGGAATGAACTTCGCAGCCGCTTTGTTCAGGACTTTCCTTATGTTTGATTCGGCTGTGCGAACGTCGGTTGGCGTTGGCAGTGCGAGGAATTTGGCGTTGGTATAGGAGGTAAAACCGTTCCAGTCAGCCTTATTGTGGTTGACAAACGTGCGGTGTTCGGATGATATGGTGTTTGATGGTTTGTCAAGCCTTATCACGATTGGTAGGTGGTCTGAAGATAGTGTTAAGACCGGCTCCCATTGCGTTTCATTTATGAGGCCAGCACTAGCAATCGTGATGTCTGGAGAACTGGAACATGTACCGGCGATGCGAGTGGGGATGTCATCATTTAGGGTACAGAAATCTGAGGCATCAATCTGTTCGGCTATTGAGATACCTCTGGCGTCATTGTTAAGGTTGGAGTGCCAGAGTTCATGGTGAGCGTTAAAGTCACCGAGCAGGAGGCGATGTTGACCAGTGAGGAGATGGTTGATATTTACGTAGTATTCAGGGGGACAGCTGGATACCGGTGGGATGTAGATATTGTAGATTTCCATATCAACATTACCCGATTTTAAGGCGAGGGCCTGCACTTCCATGGTGTTATCATTGCTGGTGATATCCATTTCCCGGTATTGCACGGAATTGTGAATAATGAAGGCAAGTCCTCCTCCCGCGTTGGTCAACCTGTCTTTCCTGACAATAGCGTAGTTGCCATAGTATGAGTTGAGGGACGAGTTGGAGTGCAGTTTCGTCTCCTGTATGGCTCCAACTTGGATGCGATGTCTGTCCATAAATGATGCAAGTTCGGCGTTCTTGTTCTGCAACCCATTGCAGTTGAGTTGGACGAGTGATAGAGTATTGAAGATGGCAATCGGTGGTGGAGGCGTAAGATTGTGTTGGGAAATCCCTTGGGAACTGTTAGCAGGAGTCATCGGGGATGACTGTAAACTTGTCTGGACGCTCGATGGTGTTGAATGTTGAGGCGTGTTAGACGTGGTTGCTACTTGATGTCCTCTGTTCCTACACTGACTGGCAGTAAAGGAGGAACTCCAGTGCCTATGATGGTTGAGTCCTGAGCAGTGTCTAAGGTGGCACCACTGATTGCAGCAATTGCATCTCACCGTCGTCGCGTTTGGGTGCAGCACTCTATCACATACGCAGATCCATGGTCCTGGGTTTCTCTCAATGCCGGCGCGGAGAAGTAGCACTGAGAGCAGTTGCGCCGAGATGTTTTGCTCCCAGTGAACACAAAAAAAGGACGATACGAGGCATGTAACATATATTACAAACACACTTTCCTTCTTGAAGTGTTTTGGCAGCTCTTGGCCGTTGTAAAACGGGTCGCTCCAGTGCGTAGAACCGGCTGCCGCAGGAACGTTCTACACGAGTAGAGTGCAAAAGTGACCTTATTCGCCCGCTCCTGATTGTTGGGCTTCCAACTTAGTTTACTGTCTAGAATGAGACCGAAGAATAGGGCTTTGTCAGTAAAAGCCAGTTTCGTTTCACTACATTTGTTTGGGGTAATTCCACCATTAGTGACACCACAGACTGTCGGACTCGAACACAAACCTGGTACAAGTGGGCCGGTTTTCTTCACATTTATGTGAAGTGTGTGTGTGTGTCAGAGGACATTTATACCAGGTTTGTGTTCGAGATCGACAGTGTATGGTGACACTTACGGCTTAAGTTGAACAGCGTAGACAAGGGGACACTTATGGAAGATGACAGTGGATTAACAAATACGTTTGATAAGTCTTCAGTCGCAGAGCCATCATTTGCATCAAAACCATCAGTAATTGCTGCCGCTTCATGCGGACAGGTAGTAGGGTAGGAAATGGTCGTCGGTGAAGACGAAGATTCTTGTGAAAAACCTGCAAGTCAATTCATACAGCGTTTTCATTCGCCAGAATCTTGATCTTCGTTTACTTCATCTATTAAACCATGCACCAACGACTTTCGAGTTTACCTTTGCTGTATTAGCCATCAAATACAATTCAAAAATCAACACGATACTCGACTGCGTGTCGTAGTTGAGGGCCCCATAAACCCGGCCACAGACCTCATATATAGCTCAAACCACCCACACTCACTTCATATAAATGTGAAGAAAACCGGTCCACTTTTACTGTTCGTGTTTGAGTTGGAGTTCTGAGTCTGTGGGCTCACTACTACTTTAATGCAATAAACCAGGACAGCCAATTTCTTTTTGGCAGTCCAAATTAAGTGCAGAACAACAATCGCACACATTGGACTTGTTGTTGTGGTAGCGATGCTTCAAATACTGCAATTCTTCTTGCATCGAGGGGGTTTGGCAGCCCTTGGCCGTTGAAAAACGGGTCGTTCCGGTACGAAGAACCGGCTGCCGCAGGAACGCACACATTGAACTAACAACCAGCTCTACCCAGAACAATTTTGTTAGTGCAACGCGTGCAATTGTTGTTTTGCTCTGATCTGGACTGTTGAACAAAACGGAGCTTCTGACGAAAATATTAGGGGCCCCGAGTATGGAAGTCGAATCCAGGACGTGTAATAATTAGGGCTTCCATAATAATCAAGTGGAAGACAGTACATAACTGTCTGTCTGTCTGTCCTCCAAATGTTTGGGACCGCTAGAACAGTGGTGATCCGGTGGCGTGGTTCTAGGTAACGATCGCGGATAGAATAGCTAAACAAGGAGCTAGACTCGACCGAGGGACAGCTGAAGAGCTGTCGATAACAATACAGATATGCAAGAAGAAACTGGACGGGCTGGCCAACGCAAACTGGCACAATATCAACGACTCTAAAATAACGAAAATATTCTGGAACTCCTATGACAGGAAGAAAACTAAACATCTCTTAGAATTACCCAGACGACAGTGGGCGTATTAACTAGCACTGTCTGTTAAAGGAACATGCATACAAATTAAAACCAATCACTGGTAGTTGATGCTGAAATTGTAAGGCACCTTCTATGCGACTGTCCAACGCTTGCTACAAGAAGATTAAAATGCCGGGGCCTACTTTGTGAAATACCTAGAAGGACTTCTGTTGTCGGTAGTTTTCCCGTTGAAACTTATTTTCATTAAAACAGCGCGTTTCCATAACGAGATCTTTATTTTTCCTTTTCGAATACAATTGTTTCGAGAGACACTTGCTCTCTTCCTCAGTTCGTGGTGCTGACTACTCAAGGAAGGCTAAACTACATCCTTAAATACTAATACTATTATGATCCTACCTTACACAACTTTTTTTTTTTTTTTTTTAAAAACTAATTAAGAGCAATAAATCCTTACACGACCTTACATCACTAATTAGGCCTGTATCCTAACATTTCATATTTTTTATTTTGGGAAATTTCCTTTACATTACATTAGGTTTTCCCTGATTAACGACCTTCAATAATTTAGATGGGCAATTTCCATCATCGTGGTTCAACAGACATCTTTTCGGTATCCTACTGATCTCGAGACTTTCCGCTGCGTCGAGTTTGTAGGGTTGTCGGACTGCTCGTAATATTTCGACGTCGTCAAAAACGATCGAGTGTCCCGATTCGACCAAATGCCTCGCAACCATCGACTTAACATGTCGTATGGGATTCTTTCGTCCTAATTCCGCGTCTTTCTTGTGCTCCTCGAATCTCGTAGTGATTAGGCGTCGGGTTTGTCCTATGTATACCATCTCACAGTCCTTACAATTGATCTTGTAGATTCCGCTCCTCTCTGTTTTTCTCAGGTGGTCCTTCGCACTACCTAGACGTGCTTTAAGCTGGTGCATTCTGCTAGTTCCTACTGCATCGATCCGGTGCTTTGCCAGCACCTGCCTGATACGACCGAACATCGGTGAAAAAGTTATCCCTGCTCTGCGCTCTTTTGTAGCGTCTCCCTGTGAACCAAGTGTAGACAGACTTGCTCGATCGCTCTGGGTTCGCTTCTTCCGGATCAGGTTGTCAATGAGCTTAGGGCTGTATCCGTTGATACTCGCAGTTTCTTTAATGTAGTCGAGTTCGACTTGGTATCGGGCGGCGTTCAGCGGTGTACTTACTAGTCTGTGCACCATACTATGGTACGCTGCCACCTTATGTTGCCATGTGTGTTGTGAGGTGCTCACGATGGTGCGTTGCGTGCTCGTCGGTTTCCGGTATATGTCGAATTGTATTTGATCGTCTTCTCGCATGATCTTCAGGTCCAGAAAAGGCAAACCGTTATTCTCCTCGACTTCCATGGTGAAGTTGATGTTCTTGTGGATTTTGTTGATGTCCTCTAATAGGCTGCTCGCCTGGTTCCTAGGTGCGATCGTGATAATGTCATCGACGTATCTAGCCCAAAATCGTGGCATTAGCCCTCGTTTCGCTATTTCTTCCTCGATCGACGCCATGAATATCTCGCTCAATAGGGGTGACAAAGGGTTCCCCATTGTTGTGCCTGCTGTTGTTTTGAAAAAATGCTCTCTGAAGGTGAAATATGTTTCACTCATACAGAGGGCCTCTAGCTTGGTGTATTGCCTCGTCTTTAGTCGCCATTCCGGTGTAGTGTCGTCGAACTTCGTCAACCATTCCTCGAATTTAAGCAATGCTTCCTTCACTGGAATACTCGGAAAAAGAGCTTGGACGTCGAAAGATATGATCACCTCGTCTTCACTGATGGATTCCACACTTTTTAAGCGCTCGATGAGGTCCCCTGAATTTTTTATAGCGTATGGGCTGTAAAAACTACCCAGCTTCTGGCACCGTCAAAGACATTATTGGCCAAGATTCTCCGGTCGTAGGGTGGATCGCAGTTACAGAATCAATGGAGAATCAAAACGATATTTCCGAGCTGGATCAATTTCAAAGAGAATTTCAGAAAGAAGTTCCAAAAGAAGAAGAAGAATGGGCTCAACCCGATGTCAACGGCAAGCAGCCGCCGGGAAAGGGTTGAGGTTCATCTTCTCGGTCATGCTGTTGTTGATCTACAGTTATATTACGAGTATTATCACCTATCTCATCTTCATTCCAATTCAAATGTAGATCTTCTTCTGCTTCTCTACTAATATTACATAGTGCCATGCAACACTCGACAATGTTAGCAGCAAATATGTGTCCCACTCTAAGCTTGTTTAATCGAGGGAATTTTTCTTTTAAAACTCCCAAGGCACATTCTATTATGCGCCTTTTACTTTTGTGCCTTCTCTTGTAAATTCTTTCTGCTTCATGTCCGGGATCATCTCGAAGCGATAGCATAACCCACTTTTTTAGACCGTAGCCTGAATCACCAAGCAGAACATAATTCTGAAACAGTCCTTGCTCCATTCGTTCATAAAGACAGCTATTTCGAAGCACACGATTATCATTTACGCTGCCTGGCGATTTTGGTTGACATAAAAAAAATGGCCATGATAGCCACAAACGAACATGCAGTTTAACGAGTGGTTACCATTACGGTCGACAAAAGCAGCCTCATATGGCATGGTGGTGCATCGATCTTTACCAACGAGCCATCGATTTCTCCAATCACCCGGGGAAAACGTGTGATTTCAAAAAAGTTCACAACCTCTTGTTCTTGATCTTGTGGCCATGGTATCACACGAGGAAACCGGCGGACACTGATAGCTGCAACAAACCCTTTTCACAGTGCGGCACACTGTAGTTTTGTGCACACCATGCATGTCTGCAATGGTGTGGTATTGTGCTCCACTGCCTAGCCAGTGCAAAGTGATACATACTTGCTGATGAATACTCAATGCACTACTTCTCCTTGACCGATGAATGAGAGATGGTATTTCATCAACTATAAACTGCATTTTGTGACGGGACATACGGAACCTCTCCCTAAATTCAAAATCACTTAAGAAGTCGTAGTTTATTCTTGGTTTATAAACTTTTCGGCGGCGGAGGTTCTGGGGTTTTTGGATATCATCTTCTTCAGAAGAAAAATTGAAAAGCAAGTCTTCCAACATCTTGACACTGACTAATAACTAAATTTACAAGAGAAAATACGCTAATAGAAATAATATTAGTGTTTACTGTCACCTCGGTATTTCTGAATATATTCTAGGCGATTGTGCAACGTAAACTAATAGTATTAGCTAATAATATTGCCTATTTCGCTAATATTATTACTACTAATCTTTTCAGATTGTGCAACAGAAATTACAATACAAGTTATTAGTGGTTTTACTAATAATATTAGTTAATAGAATATTGTGCAATAGGGCCCAGGCAGAGATGCTTGGCTTGTTGCATGCGTTGGGCCACCTGCTTGAAGGTCAGGTGCGGGGGAAGAAAATCCTTATTGCACTGGACAACCAATCGGTGATCAGACGCATGCAGCAGACGAACATAAACTCTAAACTGGTACTAGAGTGTGTCCGGAAGCTCTAACACGTGTGCCTCAGAAAATGAGGTTACGCTGATGTGGGTAAAATGGCACATAGGTACAACAGGAAATGAGGCGGCGGATGCCCTAGCAAAACAGAGATCTGCGGCAACTTTCATTGGTCCAGAACCCAGAGTTGCTCTGGGGAACGGCATGATTGGAGCGAAGGTTGGGGAGTGGATGGACTCCATGCATCAACGAAGATGGCGGGAGCTAGTCACTTGTCACTTTAGGCAGGGAAGCGAGAAAGGTACTCAGTTATAAACGGAGTACCCTAAGCTGGATAACTGCCTTGGTCACAGGGCATGGTAATTTTAAGGCTCATCTGGCCAAGATGAAAATCGGGGAAGATGACATTTGCAGGCTATGCCTGGAGGAGGCCGAGACGGCAGCACACATTGTGTGCGAATGTCCAGCACTGGCTAGCACGAGGTTGAGGATCACAGGCAAGCACACGATAAGTGTGGAAGCCATGAGTGAACTCAGCCTTAAACAAATGCTAGCAATAACACGGGACTCAGTGATGAAGAAAGAGGTCGACATCTGGAAGCCACTGATGACCGGGAGGGTGCGAAAAGGGACCCAAACGTTAGTGGTCTGCTTCGGCTATCCCCCAGAATAATAATAATAATAATACAATGTATCTGTTTCTTTGGAAATACATCTAACAGAAAAGAGGTATGAAATGTGAGTGAGATTTTATGACGACGTCTCGGATGTCACTAGGTTGTGTTCATCATCATCGTGGCGCGCCAGCCCGACGTCGGGCCTTGGCCGCCTGGATCATTGTCCTCCAATTATCTCGGTCACGTGGCCGCGTCCTCCAATTTTGGGAGCCTAGCAGCTGCGCGGCGTCCACACCTACTGAGATCTCCCAACGAGATATCGGTCGTCCTCGCAGTCTCGCTCCGTCGACTCGTTCTGCATTCATTACTCTCTTAGGCATGCGATCATCGTCCATTCTTTGTACATGCCCTGCCCATTGAAGTCGTTGTAGTTTGACGATTTTCGAGACTTGCAGCTCATCGTACATTTCATACAACTCATGGTTGTACCGGATGCGCCATCCATCTCGATCGCAAACAGCCCCGAAAATTCGCCGTAGAACCTTACGTTCAAAAGTGTCTAGCATGTTTTCGGAGGCTTGAGTTAGGGTCCATGCTTCGCAGCCATAGCATAGCACTGGTCGTATAATGGTTTTGTACACGCGGAGCTTCGTGTTTCTGTGCACATGCTTCGATTTCATTATGGGGAGAACCGAGAAAAAAGTCTTATTAGCTAACTGTATCCGTCGCTTGATTTCGTCAGTTTCGTTGGCGTCCCTTGACAAGTTGCAACCCAGGTAAATAAAGTTGTTCACGAACTCGATGTTGAGGTCCCCCACATTGATGCTTGGTTGTGCAGGTGTCCTTGTCACCGATTGCATCATTATTTTAGTTTTACCCTCGTTAATGCGTAATCCAACTTCCTTTGCAGCGGTATCGAGCGTATGCAGAAGTTCTTCTGCGTCAGCCAATCTTCGGGACATGATGTTGATGTCGTCGGCGTACGCTGCTAATTGTGTCGACTTGATGAGTAGCGTCTTGCTGTTGTCCATATTCATGGCCCGAATAACGTATTCCAGTGCTAGGTTGAAGAGCGTCAGTGCCAGTCCATCGCCCTGTTTCAAACCAGTGCGTGTTTCAAATATTGTAGATCAGTAAGTCTATTCTGGATCCTGACTTGTGAGACGGAGTTGGTCATCGTCATCTTTGTCAGTCGCACTAATTTTGCCGGTATACCAAATTGCAGCATGATGTTGTACAGTACTCCACGATCGATACTGTCGTATGCCTGCTTGAAGTCGACAAAGATTTGGTATACGTTTACGTTGTATTCCCAGCACCTCTGGAGTATCAGTTTGACTGAGAAGAGCTGATCGGTTGTGGAGCGCCCAGGTCTGAAACCGCTTTGATATTCGCCAATGACTCGTTCTGCGTACGGTTTTATTCTATTTTCCAGAATTTTCGTCAAAATTTTATAGGACGTACAAACTAGTGAGATGCCCCTGTTATCTCCCTTTTTTATGAATTGGACAGATGATGCTTCTGCGCCAATCGTCTGGAATCTCCTCGCTCTCCCATACTCGCAGGAGTAATTGATGTATGGCATCAACTAGACTCGTTCCACCGAATTTTAGCAGTTCAGCTGGAATCTCGTCAGCACCCGGCGCTTTATTTCGTTTTAGTGACCGCAAGGCGAGATCGACTTCCTCTACTGTCGGGGGTTGAATGGGTGGGCCTAGATCAACAATATCGTCGAGAGCTTCCTGTGTGGGGATGTTAGATGGTCGGTTTAGAAGCTCTTCAAAATAAGAGGCCCATCGCTTGTTAATACCATCGGTGTCGCTGATGATGTTTCCATCCTTGTCCTTACAAAGGCTAGTCCTGGGTTGGTAGCCGTTCTTAATTGTATTTACTTGTTTGTACGCTTGTCTGGTGTTCCTATTAGCTAAGTTTTCGTTTATGTTCAGCAACTGCTCGTCAAAGTATTTACGTTTCTGATATTCGCCGTAGCTCGTCATATTTTTCTCTTCTGGCTCTGGTTCCTCGTTGAATCCATTGTCTGTAGGCCTCGTTTTTCGCGTCAAGTGAGTCTTTGCATTCTTCGTCGAACCAGTCATTTCGCGCTCGCCGGGCTTTATATCCCACGACCTTCTCTGCGACATCCTTGATGGTACCCTTGAGTTCTTCCCAGAACCCATGGACGCCTGTGTTGCTGATGTTGTGTAGCATAGGTGATAGTTTTTCCTCAAGGGCGGTAGTATACGCCACCGCTGTAGCATCACTCAAAAGCTTATCAACCGCAAAGATTTTGGGAGGGCTGATTCTTGCTTGGTGCACTGAGGAAATTCTACATCTGTAGGTCGTCTTCACCAAGTGATGATCTGAGTCGCAGTTTGCTCCTCGATAGGAGCGGACATCCATGACACTAGACGCCCATCTCCTGCAAATGAGGACGTGGTCAATTTGGTTGACGGTATGTGCGTCTGGAGACTTCCAGGTCTGCTTGTGAATGCGTCGATGCGGGAAGCACGTAGAGCTTACGACTAGATTCCTGCTGCAGGCAAAGTCGATAAGTCGCTGGCCGTTATCGTTACATTCTTCATGGAGGCTGTGGCCTCCAGTGGTCCCCCGGTGCCAACTTTCATTTCCGACTTTCGCGTTAAAGTCTCCCAGCAGCAATTTGACGTCGTTTGTTGGAAGTGAGTCGAAGAGAGTTTCAAGGCGGGCGTAGAACTCGTCTTTTACTGCGTCTTCTTTAACTTCAGTGGGGGCGTGCACATTGATGAGCCAGAGATTGAAGAATCGAGTCTTGATGCGAATCGCACACAGCCGTTCATTTATGGGTTTGAAGTCAGTAATATGCGGTTTGAGGCGAATGTTCACTATAAATGCTGCTCCAAACTCCTTGCGGCCCGATGGTTTGCCACTTGTAAAAATTGTGTGCGATTTCTTGTCATTAATCTCGCTGCCGAGCCAAATTGTTTCCTGGACTGCAGTAATGCTTAGTTTGTACTTTTCGACCTGTTGAAGGAGGGCCTTCTCGGCCCCCGGTTTGTTCAGGGAGCGTACATTCCAGGATCCGAAAGAATAATCCTTTATTCGTTTGCGTGGTCGTCGTTGTTGATCCGTCCAATCCGAGGCTTTTGTTCCAGGTTTCTTGACATGGAGTGGTTTTTACAAGGACGAGTTGTCAGCACTAGGTTGTGTTGATCAGAGATTATAACGGCTTCTATGCCCCCTTTTCCCTGACTGTTTTTCAACTACACCTCTTAGGAGTATTTGAACGCATGATGCCCCACTAGGGCTTAAGCAAAATTATAAGACAAAACAAAATGTCATCGAATGTACTAAATAAATTCTTTTCCCCCAATTCCACTTACAGGGTCTCAGTGCAATATGTGATACAATGGAAGAATGTTGGGATCACGATGCCGAAGCAAGACTGTCATCATCATGCGTTATGGAACGAGTTTCACAGCATAATCGCTACTCGACAACACCGCTTCTAATAGAGGCCAACACCGATACTCCATACAACGTAGTCTAAATCTAGTTTTATATAGAATCTATATAAATTTAAAATAATTATGATGAACCGAGAAAAAAAAAACAAAACCCGAATGCAAGCGTGTAATTTTACAATTGGATTGTTTTTATTGTCAACATAATTTTAACGTAGCGCATTTCACTAATCCGTGAACTCATACGAATTTTTATATACCATACACATACACGTAAGCGTATCTAATGCTCTTTTATATATAAATCGGAATAAAAGTTAGAATCATTTATTCATTTTTTATTATACATTAAGGCCGAATGCAATTCTCTCGAAATCATTCTAGGAAATTAAACATTTCGTAGAACTATAATAGCAATAAAAAAAACAGATTTCTCTCTCACACACCTATATCCAACCAAACACAACCCACACACACACACACATACAGAAAGAAACAATAAAACAACACACATAATTAATGCAAATGCCAATTTTTACTGGACCTGATTAATTTTATATAAGAAAACCAAGTAACTTATTTATTGAATGAGCGACAACAATTTCTACATAAACAGAACTAAATATAATAAGACAAGAGACAAACGGAATAGTAAACAAATAGACTTGCCTTAGTGTCAAAATACATAGTATTGAAAAAAAACAAATATCGTTGTTAATTGAAATACTAAGAGAAAAGAAAGGGAAGAATAGAAAATGCAAAGCAGAGCAAAGATCATTTATTTTTCTTAACACAACAATTTATATTACATATTGATTCGTTTGACGTGTGAATTTTTCTAATATATTATTAAATACGTTTTGTTTGTTCACTGTTTACATTTCTAACAAAATAATAGACATGAATCAATTTCATATCGAATGAATATGTTACGATTGCATATATTTTTTAACAGATAAGTATCGAAACTGTTGTATTTACAAATTAAAAAAAAAAACGGAAAAGCAAAAATTACCGAGTATAAAAAACAAATATTTTTGTATATAATATAAAAAGAAAAACAGAAATTTACTATTCATAAGCGCGTGTACGTAAAATGTAAGAATTAAGAAGTAACAAAGGGTTTCTTCCGCTCTACAAGAGCCACGCAATGATTTTGCGGCGGAATTGTATTTGGCCACTTTTTTGTTTGATATTCATCATAGCGTCAAAATGTGTCCGAGTGCTAGGTTGCATTAGACAGTCACTATCTATAGTAATATTAATTTTTTGCATTTTATACAGACAAACACACGAACGATAACTTATATTTTAATGTCGATCGATTTCACGAGAGACGGTTGTCAGTTTTAGAGCTTGAAAGAAGAGGATAAATGAATATATGTAAAACATTATTTTTAAATATCACGCTAGAAATAATCGTATTTGTACCCATATTTAAACACAGTTTTAAAAGAATTTCGACTGACATCTCACAGGCATCTAATGAAAAACAAATTGAAAAGATACAATCGTTTCAAATGAAGTACATAGTACTAACCATAACCATCGTATATCATACCGAAACGAAGTTGTACATACACTCCAGGTCCTCCAGCGTTTAATAATATTAAACCTAGTGCGATCATCGAAGCGCTCTTAAAAATGCAGGTTGAGGAATCGCTCTGCAAACTCATCAGTCTCCTGTTAACATCTAGGAGTATTAGTACCACTATGGGTACTTCATCCGTCAGTAGATATGTATGCCGGGGTACCCCACAAGGGGGCATATTGTCCCCTCTTCTCTGGAACCTGGCGGTCAATGGACTGCTTTTGAGATTGGAAGAGCTTGGTTTCAGGGTGACGGCTTACGCTGACGATGTTGCCATTGCTGTTTCCGGAAGATTCCCGGGAGTCCTTAGTGAGTTGATGCAGAGTGCTCTATGCATACTCACCGAATGGGCAGGCCACTGTGGCCTTGGTGTCAACCCTCACAAGACCGAACTTGTGCTCTTTACTAGAAGACAGGAGCTGCCTCCTGTTGAGCCTCCATCATTGGATGGCAAGCAACTGGCCTTCAGTGATAGAGCGAAGTTCCTGGGCCTTATCTTTGATAGGAAATTGACGTGGAAGCCCAACATCCTTGAGCGGGTGAATAAAGCCACTACTGCGCTCTATTCGTGCAGGAGGGCGGTTGGTAAGAACTGGGGCCTGCAACCGAAGGTGGTTTACTGGCTATACACAGCGGTTGTGCGGCCAATTCTACTTCACGGCATTTGTGTTTGGTGGGCAGCACTAAGAGTGGCGTCCTATTGTCGCCTGTTAAGTAAAGTGCAAAGACTAGCAGCAATTGCCACGACGGGGGCCTTTAGAACAACTCCGTCAGCCAGCTTGGACACGCTGCTACACTTGCTCCCGCTTGACATATTTGGCGAACAGCTGGCGGGGAATACGGCCCTGCGTCTTCGAGAAACAGGCCAATGGCGTACTTCGAGCACTGGCCACGCGGCTATCCTGTGCAACCTGGATCTCCCTCCGGAGACTGATTACACGTCTCCTAAACACGTTTTCGGTAGGAACTATACCAGCCTGATTCCGTCAAGAAGCCTATGGGCTGATAATGTACCCCTTACCTCCAACTCCTTGACTATCTACACGGATGGCTCTAAGACCGAGAATGGTGTTGGGATTGGTATACACTCGGAGGTACTGGGAATTAACTTATCCTACCGCCTTCCCGACTTTTGTAGTGTCCTGCAGGCCGAGGTTTCGGCGATCTCGGAAGCACTGACCTGGTTGAGGAATCATGTCGTGACTGCAAGAGACATTACTATCTATACGGACAGTCAGGCTGCGATTCGCTCACTTGACTCTGTTCTCACCACATCGAAAACTATTCTGGAGTGCCGCTCGGCCCTCATGGAGATGAATTACTTTTTCAACATTACCCTCTGCTGGATACCGAGTCACAGTGGCTTTGCGGGCAACTGTAGGGCGGACGATCTTGCGCACGAGGGGGCAACCGGTGTCGTCGATGGACACCGCAATGACATTAGAATGCCAATTGCATCATGCAAAGTGGCAATTAAATCTGTGGCAGTGGATAGGGCAAATACCAGATGGCTCAATAGTCGTACTTGCCAAACGACGAGAATGATTTGGCAGAAATTCGACCTTAGCCGATCTGCCTCTTTGCTGGCACTAAATAGAAAGCACATTGGTAGAGTGGTGGGGGCTATCACAGGGCACTGCCCCATTGGTGAGCTCGCATGGAGGCTCCGTCTTCCTCATCATGACTACTGCAGGAGTTGTGAGGATGTGGATGAGGAGGAGAGTGTCTTGCACCTTCTATGTCGCTGTCCGGCACTGGCCATCAGGAGGAAGAAATTCCTGGGCTCCTGGTTCTACTTTGATATGGAGGACCTCAAGGATATTAGTGTGATACAGCTCAATCGCTACATTGCCAGCACAGGCTGGTTCGGAACCTTGGTTTCTTAGAGAGGTGTTTTTGTTACTGGTGGTATCACAATGGACCCATGAGAGGTCTAAGTGTGCTGTGTTGTTTCATGGCAGTCCCTTAACCTAACCTAACCTACACTCCAGGTCTCTTGAATAGGGACAAAATATCCAGTACCTAAGGACATGGATCAAAACTAAGTTTCCAATATGAAAGGTGACTTTGTTGCTCAAAGTTTTTGAGAAAAATGTGGGGGCTTTGATTGATAACTGTTCTACTTCGTTAGCACTGTGTTATAGCCTTAATAAATTGGTCGCTTGAATAGGGGACACTAGTAAAATTCGACTTTCATATCGAAAAAATGGCAATTATAGTATGATGTTTTTTCCTTAATAATAGGCGCACTCTTTTGTGCTGCGTGCAGGCTAACAGCAGTCCGTTAACCTGAATATCTCTACGAATTAATAAACCTGCACTAGATATGATAGGAGCAGAGGCTGCCGTGACTAACACAGCACACGTAGACCTCATTTGGATCCGTTGTGTTATCACCAAGAGTTTATGAACCAACCGGAACGCATTAAGAATTTGTGTAATTGACGAATGACGCGTGATGGATCGCGCAATTCATCAAAGTCGTAAGCACCTAGATATATACTTCTACTTCTTGTCGGAGCCGGACAAAGGGAGAACAGGTAGGTAGGTAGGTAGGTTCAGGGGTTGCCGTGAGTTAACCACAGTATACATAGACCACTCATGGTCCGTTGTGATACCACCAAGATTCTGTTACCTAAAACTCTTAAATCGAAGTATCCAACCAGCCGACGCTGGCAATAAACCGATTAATTTGAATCGCATTAACTTTTACGAGACCCGCTAGGTCCTGGAAGGAGAGTCCCAAAAACCTAGTCCTATTAGCCAAGGCTGGGCAGTAACAAAGAAGATGAACAACACTCTCCTCCTCATTCACATCATGACAACTTCCGCAGTAGTTGTGATGAGGAAGACAAAGCCTCCTCGCATGCTCGCCGATATGACAGTGCCCTGTGATGATCTCCGTCACCCTGCCAATATGCTTCCTGTTTAATGAGAGCAGTGAGGTAGAGCGATTAGGATCTATCCTAGGCCATATCATCCTTGTTGTTTGTCAAGTACTACCGTCGAGCCATTTAGCATTGGCCCTGCCGATCGCAGCGGACTCGATTGCCATTTGACACTGTTATGGGCGGTATCAGTGGATCCGATTGCCCCTTGACGGGCCAGCTCATCAGCCCTGCAATTGCCCGTGAAATCACTGTGGCCCGGAATCCAATAAACAGTAATATCGAAGAAGCTGCTCATTTTCATGAGTGTCTAGCGACAATTTACAACCGTTTTTGATGTAGAAATAACCGATTCAAGGGATCGTGTCGCCGCTTGACTGTCTGTGTCCTTAAAAGTAACGACACACCTCTCCAGCTGGGACACATCTTCCGCGATTACTGGAATCTCCACCTGGAATACGCTGCAGTAGTCGGGAAGATGGACCGATATGTTAATATTTAAATGCCCGCACCCACTCCTTCATCGGTCTTGAAGCCATCTGTGTAGATGGCCAAAGAGTCAGGTGTTGATTGATCTCTAGAGGGCATCAGACTGATGTGGTTGCTCCCAAAGGTAACCTTTGGAACGGTATAGTCGGTTACTGCTGGAAGATCCAAACTACCCAGAATAGCGGAGTGTCCGCTCCTCAGCGCGCACCCTTGTCCAGTATCTCGAAGACGCAAGGCTGTTTTGGCCGCCAGTTGTTCGCCAAAAAAATCCACCGGAAGCATGTTGAGCAGCATGTCCAAGCCAGTCGACGGAGTAGTTCTCAAAGCCCCAGTAGCGGCAATCGCAGCAAGTCTTTGCACTTTCCCCAGTAGATTACAATAGGACGCAAGTCAGAGTTCCGTCCACCATACGCAAATTCCGTATAATAAGATAGGCCGTACCACTGCAATATATAACCAGTACACCACTTTCGGCTGGAGTCCCCAGTTTTTACTTATGGCCCTTCTACACGAGTAAAGCGCAACAGTTGCCTTTTTCACTCATTTTAGAATATACAGTTTCCATGTTAACTTCTTATTGAAGATAAGTCCGAGGAACTTTGCTTTGCCAGCAAAAACCAGTCTCTTGCCATCCAAAAGTAGAGGTACACCAGGGGGAATTTTGCGCTTTCTGGTGAAGAGCACAAGATCGGTTTTGTCGGCCTTTACTCCGACGCCGCAGGTGCCTGCCCATTCAGCTAGAGTACATAAGGCATTATGAAGTACCTTAGTTAGGCCTCCCGGAAACTTACCGGAACTTGCAATGACAACACCGTCTGCGTAGGCAGTCACATGGCACCCAATTTCTTCCAGTTTCAGAAGCAGCCCATTGACCGCTAAGTTCCAAAGAAGAAGAGACAGTATTCCGCCTTGATGGGTGCCATTACAGACACCTCTACTGACAGACGACGTTCCCAAAGTAGTGTGAATGATCCTGGATGTGAGCAGCAAGCCAATGAATTTACAGAGCGATTCATCGACTTGCAGGTTCCTTAGTGCCCCTATTGCACTACGCTTAATATTGTTGAAGGCACCCTCGATATCTAAGACCACGGCCCACGTATATTCCCTGCATTCCAAGGACTTTTCAATACAGCCAACCAGAGACTGCAGAGCCATATCAACTGACCTTCCCTTCCAGTAGGCATGCTGCGAGGTGGCCATAAAGCGTGCGGAGATGGTGTTACAAAGATGGAGGTCAATCAGTCTCTCCAGGAATTTAAGCAGGGTTGAAGAGAGGCTAATTGGTCTGAGGTCATTTGGACGGGCATGCGAGCTTCTGTAACGATTCTGCCTGGTAGGCCGAAGCCTACATGAGGACGGAAGTCACACTGTGGTCGTGCAGACCGCGCGTGACACCTAAGTGCCAAGACTTCCTCAGATGTGACCAGTTCGCGCGTGCTGGGTAGCTAGCTCAGCTATCGGTAGTCGGGGTGGGGTTGTATGGTCACACCTGCCTCGCAGCGTTACAAAACAAATATCACGCGCGTGCCCGGGTGCCTGAGCAGACGACCCGTAAAAAGAAAACCTGAAAACGCGTACGACCGACAAGAGATGACTAAGTCCCCCGACGAACACGGGAGCCCCTTGATGTTTTAGGGGCTCCGCGCTCCCTCCCCTCCATTGGGCTAGGCCGCGCTTAAGTTCCTAGCCCCCTAAGCGAACCAATAGAAAACGAGAAAGCGGAGCGAGGGCCCAGGAAGGGGGTCAGGAAGCAAAGAGATAGTTTAGATTGTTACGGTTTTCATATTTTTAATTCGCCAATTCATTTTTTTTTGTTATTGTGTTTAGGTAATTAATTACAACTGTACTTATTATCTTAGACAAAAGCATAGAATCATAACTCAGACACTATCGATAGTATTCTTTAACATTTTTTTTTTAAACTACTAATATACTTCAAGCTTTGGCGGATGCTCTACACCTATCATGGTAAACTATACTTCGAGCACTTGGTTCCGTTAACAATAATAAAAAAAAGAATGTTCATACTGCTCTACATACGTATATCTTCTTTGCAAAGTTTCCGGAAACGTACTAAATCTCATCCTTAACGTTATGAATTCAATATTGATAAGTTATTCTAAGCTACTTATAGAAACTATGATTGATATCGAAATTCAAATTTACAATCCGTCCGTAATAATATTTTTACTGGCATCATCACAATACTATAGGGGCCGATGGGCATTCCAATTCACGTTCTGCCAATTTCGAGTACGACTGGACAGTCGATCTTGTGACTTAAAGCGGGCAATAAAGGCATCATCGTAACGAGGTGGTGGATCGCGAATTTGATCACGCAAATTTGCAACTTGTTGCTGCTGAGAACGATCCTGCCGACGACCGGCTGATATTCAGTTCAGATTCGGCGATCGTGTTGCGTATTGATAGGGCCTTACCTAATTTTCGGTGCTCATGATGTGAGAATGCTCATGCGGAGCTTTACCATGAAAGTGATTCGACCCTTGTACTGGTGGTGAGCATACAAACGGATTAACTATTCCGCGAACAGGATGATGACTCGATTCGATGTAGGTATCCGAGAAAAAAACATTATTGTTAACATTACTGCCGACCGAATCATTCAGATCGTTATTATTATTTCGGGTTATAGTATGCGTGCTTTCACGTAAAGGGTTTATCATACTATTACCACTCCCGTTATTAACGCCTGCTGTTGAACATGGGATGCTAGCTTTTCAATATGATTGAATTTAAGATTGGTTTTTCAGAGCAACTTGTGTGCTATTCGCTTGAGCAAATTTGCATCACTACCCGAACGCTGCTAAATGCGATCACCTTTTTCACGGTTGCAAAAAAAAACACAACACGACAGCGATAGATAAAGCTCTCCATAATTCCCAGGAGAAATCCTCGCTTGTTAACAAAACACCGCCGCTTTCAACAAAAGGGATTCCGGTACTTCACTTCAAGAAATCCTGACCACTTTCGATATAATTTATCTCCCGCAGGAAAAGGGACCACTCAGATTGTCTAGCAACTCCCAATGCACTTCCATCACCGTTCACAATTCTCCCATGCCTCCCTTTTATGCTTGACAGCTTGGCGATCACTTTTGTATTCGACCAGTCACTCGCACGAATTTATGAAATTTTTATAGACGGAATTGCGACTATTTTTACGATCACAGCCACAACAATCTTCCACAGCCACGTTCCAATTCTCTCATTTATCGAGGGTTGTTTGTTGGCTCGCCATAAATTCCCTCGCACCGCGGCAGGAACTCGTCCTCCATAACATTCACGGGCACACACCACTCGTGACACACGGAAACGCGCCGACATTCGCCTGGTGAAAAACCGGGGAGGTTGGGGCTCAGCCAACGGCAAAACTGTGAGCCTTTGCACTCGAGTCCAAGACGAGCACGACGCGCACTCTTTACGGTACTTTATGCTCCTCTTCTTCTTTCGTTCTTTCACATCCCGTTGCTCGAGTTTTCGTTTTCCGGGCAGTTTTGCTCAGGGCAATATCACGGCTTTCTGCCAATTCCCAAATATGTGGGTGCGTGTGGCTTCTTTTCGCAACTCCCGAGGACCCAAACTCAAAAATCGGCCACGGAATCGGATCCACTCGCGACGTGAAATTTTTCCGGCTCCGCCACTTTGCACGTCCGATCGCCACCGATTACAGATCCCGACTCCTCGTTTTCCTATCTCGCCGCCTGGAAGACTTCCACGATTATCCCGTTTGCCCGCGAGCAACAGAGATGGCCAGCACTGCGTATGCCTTCGTCGAAGAGAGAGTGTCGCTTATCCGAGCGGATCTTTCCACGGGAAATGTCCCGGAAAAAGTTGTCCGTCGCTACAAGTGTCTCTCTCCCACTCATGTATCCACAATGCTCTGCCATCTTCGCTGCTCACGGCCATCGCCGCTGTCGCAAATGCATTGGTGTGTGCCTGTCATAGATATATGTTGACCAGATAGAACATAGGCAACGAGTGGATGTAAAAATTCGAATATCGAGTTATTGCCGACATACTTGCGTCTGCGCAGTGAAACACGTATTAACATTGGATATACCCGCGAAGGGGGGGGGGGGGGGGTTGTGCTGTGCAGGCGTGAAGTTGTTCGCAGATTACCAGACGTACAGTGGGGGGATAGTACTATTACCGATCTGTCCACCATCGGTCTATGGTGCATGTGCGGTTTCCTGTAGTAGCGGAACTATTGTACATGAAACTGGCCGCGTTCATGCGCGCGACCGGTTGACAATGGTCAGTGGAGTGATTTCTGGGCGAACAGTGGCGCAGTGGTTTGCAGCATCGTTCTCATCGCGGATTGTTGGCGTTTCGGGTCGCACTCCGTCCACAGCTCGTTACACTTCTTCTTCTTTAGAAATAAAAATGACTAGCACCTGCGTTCAGCTTCTCGGAACGTAACCTAATGCTAGGCATGCAGGTAGGATAGCATGTTTTTGCAGGAAGCTAGGCATGCATGGATCTGAAGACAAAACTTTGCGAAGCCTGGAGGTGTCACTTGACTGTTCCACGTCTTGAAGACAAAACTTTGCGAAGCCTAGGGGCATCAATTGGCTGTTCCACGCCTTGAAGCTCCTTCATGAGTTCCGTTTAGCTGTCCTCAGCTCCTTTTTGTAAAAACTCAATTGTCTTTTGTAGGAGCGCCAATCCGATGCTTGTTTAGCCGCCTTTGCCTTATTGAAGCCTTTCCTGCAAACAGAGCTGAGCACGACTTTCCGTGCTCATTCCACCAAGCTGGTTTCTTTTTGCCTGTGTGAGTGGAAACAGGACACGATGCCGCCGTCTTCATTGCATCAGTGAGAGTGTTAACCATAAAGTTAAACTCGAATGTGTTGCCGGGTTGGCCTGGTGGAGGGGGCAGCACTGCCGAAAGAGTTTCACGATACCTAGGCCAGTTTGTTAATTGCCTTGACCCCTCCAGGGGCATGGCCACCCGGCGCGGTGGTACCAAAGATTAATCATAAGGAAGATACCCTACTTCATACAAATTAACGCGACTGACTAGTATGTATTTGTGTATGTGTAGGTTCCCATATGCGTACACAAAGGGGTAATGCCAACTAACAAGCATGTTACTCACACATTGAAACTTTATAGGCAGTTGCCATTACTGAAGTGTTGCCGTCTCTATCTCTCTTAAGGGAATTTACCTTTGAATTATTGGCAAAGATTAAACATGAGTGCATCCCGTTCTAAAAATTAAATCGTACTAAGTGAGATATCTTAGTAATGTTTAATCTTTGGTGGTACCTCCTTACTTCTGTGTCCAAGAAGAGCTTGGTATCCTGATGTCGCCCCTGTAATACAGGCGTCATCAGGTGGGTGTCCTAACTTGGACGATTGGCTAATCTTTTTGGATTGTATTGCCAGGTGTATACTTTTTAATTTAAATTCATTTGGTATTTTATCAAGTTTAATGTTAACATTTAGTTGTGTAAGTTTTGATCGTCAACGTAAAGACGACTGAACCAAATTTGATCGTCAACTCATACCTGCCTCCCAGACGATACTGAACAACGAGTCATCCACCAAAAGTCCAATTATAAACGCTTGCCAATGTGCGCTGATCTGCACCACAATCATTCCACTATAAGTCAATTCACCAACAAATTTTCACGAAGGGAGGGAAGTGTTAACTAGTGTGCACCAATAGGTTTGTAGGTAATTGCGTAGCAAGAACAGCCACTTTGCAAAATACGTCCTCCCTGGATACTGACTAACGGATGACTCCCGAATAAAATTTTCGACGCAGTTCTCAATAGAGGAAGGTGCTTATTATTAAGAACAAAAGTGCGTACTGTAGGTGCGTTTGCGTGCGTTGAACAACAGGTTATGGCAAAAAAAACATCGAGGGCAGCCATCCATGTTAACCTTTTAAATGTCATGCCAATCAGAGTAGTCTGATTGGCTTTCATAATTGACCGTAGCGACAAGCAATTATGAATATGGCTGCCTAAATATTAGATAGTAGTGACGAGAAAATATAAAATATGGAAATTACGAATGAACTGTCGTCGGAGCGTCACACCAATTGGCAAATTGACGACAAGCATACCTATAGGCGCGTTTTCTGGTACAATTGTACAACCTATCGAGTTCAGGTTAGCCACCCCACTGGCCCGTATAGGTTTAAGTTAGTGTTGCAATGCATGGGAATACCCTAACCTGCATCAAATAAATGTTCAAAAAACATACATCGTGAGTATCCTGTTTTTGGTGTAAAGCGAAATTTTACTATTGTCCCTATTCAAGTGACCCAATTTGGAACGTAGGATTTATTAGTGCATCAACACAATGTTAACGAAATTTTACTTGTATTATTCAAAGTTTCATTTTTTTTTTAACCACGAACAACGAAGTAACCTTTCATAACAGGTACTAAGTTTTTCGCTCTGGCCTAAGGCAGTGGAGATTTTAACTTAAACAATTTTTGAAGATGCTCAAGTGACCGGGAGTGTATGTTAAAAAAAATTAATCACAGAAATTGAAAAAAAAAACTAAACCATATAATGCGAAACGACAGACATGAAAAGCGAAAAAACCGAGGATTAAAAATGCAATATATGTTAATATGAAAACATCATTTGCAGCTGATTAATAAATTATAATCCATTAATATACAATAATGATTCTAGAATTATAAGATTTACATTTTAAGTGTATCTAAAAATTTTATAGTTAAAAAAACAACCCCTTCTTCGTTTTCTTAAACACTAAGACTAGTAAATACTATAAAGAACGACGCGTGAAAAACAGAAAATGTCTTATATATAAATGTATAGACAAGAAAACGTGGTCGATTTTTTTTTATTATTATAAGCGAAACGATGAGAATGAGACAAGACTTTATTGCATATTTTTTGATATACATGTGCCAAATCTTTGAGAAAGAAAGAAAAGAGAAGAGAAAACGCATTCAATATAAATGAAGACACGAAACAAGTGTAAAATATACGAGTTTAGTAAAGTGTAGCATCAAAATAATGATCGTTGCGAGTAGAACAGAGGTAGAGAAAACAAATTGAAATATATATACACATTATTGAAAGTATTTATTTTTTTCATTTAATCAAATATTTATCATGGGAATAGCATAGCTAGACATGTTAAAAACATAAAAAGGAAAAGGATTTCAATGCATTTAAAATGCGGAAAGAATGAGAAGTTCGTAAAAGGCGTAATCAAATAATATGTGTGTGTGTGAAATTCGATTTAAATGTATACACGAATTGTCATACATAAATTCTTTGAAACGCCAAATGGAAAATATTTTGAAATACAATAATCATCTCCACTGGTCAATATCAATACAGTTGTTCAAAAATCCAATGAATTTTGTCGAAGGATAATCAGCATTCATGCGAATATATTTAACCCCTAAAAGCCAAGAAATTGTTTGTCATAACCTGAGAAGTGTTCTTCATCTCTGTTGATCGTCTGTTTGCAAAATGCCCCTCTTTATTTACTTCTTTTTTTTATTCGCTTTCAAATTTGATTCTGTCCAATTATCTATTGTAATATTGTTTGTTGTCACGGTTCGTTTTGATGCGTGTTCGTTCACTCAGTTGCCGCTCTACGATTTAGAGAATGGGGGTTAGATTCTCTGAAACTCACACCTTAAAGACGGTGCAGATATGAGGTACATGCTAGCTACTACTCGTCCGAAAAGTAGATATGCTATCGAAACGTCAAAAGGCGTAAAAATGCTCGAGATGTTGACGCGCCCATGCCCCTGGAGAGGTCAAGGCGAGGGAATTAAAACAAAAACAAAACAGGCTTCGTTTTAATGGTGTCATTAGACGAAGTCATTCAATACATCCTTCGTCTCTCAGCAGTAACCCGAAAAATGTTCACAATATCTGATTTTGTGATGATCAAAATGGTGCTGAATCGCCGGAAAATGATATTTAGGGAATTTAAGAACTTGGTAGTTCAATTTGAGGCGAAGGCTTTGTGGATATGGCTACCAAGGCCGTCCAGGAGCTATTAGTGGAAGGAGAAGTTGGAAAAGCGCATTTAGTGAAAATGGTATCCGGTGTTGTCAAGCTAACATAACAGGCCCAAGTTACCCATTTCGGAACATTCCTGTTTCGGAAAAATTAGGAGAATTCTCTCTATTTGATTAGAGAGAACTTTCACAAAACCCCAATTTCCGCTTTAGGACCTACAAATCCCCCCGAGTGGGTTTTAGGTTCTTACCACCTAAAGCGGAAATGGACTACCTATAGCGGAAATGCCGCAATGAAAGAGTTTTAATAATTCTCTCTAAATTAGGGATGTCAAAAACCGGACGGTTAAACCGAGAAACCGGTACTGTCGAAACAATTAACCCGGTCTTTTCGGTTTTTATCTCTTACGGTTTATACCCGGTCGGTTTTTCTTCAATCGCAATAAAAACCGGAATAAAGTTACCATTTGTTTGATCTCTTTCCTCATCTCCATATCGATGCCATTCTCATTCAGTTCAGTCCAACCAAATGGTTCTGCCGGGGATTACCCTTTAACATTTGCACTTACAGGACAACGCCGTTTCTCATTTACAGGTGTGGGTTCAGAAGATACTGAGCAACTTCCGCTCAACTGATCATGATCAATTGATCACCGAGCAGAAAAAATTTCTGCTCACCGCTCGCACTTTTCTTCTTTCTCCTTGACTTTCGCATGAAATGTGTGTGACAACGAGAGTCGCGTTCAGCAGGCACAGACTGCATAATCGACAAGTTCCGGAACTGCTCGCGAACAGTTTGTGCTCTTCGGTAACTTCTGAACGCAGGCAATGACATTTTGCTCGCCTCTCGTTGTCGTTCTAGTCAGGAGATAGCGGTGTAGATAGATTAAAGTGATTTCAGTTTTTGTCCTTAAGGGGGAATACCATACAAAAGTGATTTGTGCGTGATCAGTAGTTAGTAGAAGACGCAGTAAAAGACGAGTTCTACGCCCGCCTTGAAACTCTCTTCGACTCACTTCCAACAAACGACGTCAAATTGCTGCTGGGAGACTTTAACGCGAAAGTCGGGAATGAAAGCTGGCATCGGGGGACCACTGGAGGCCACAGCCTCCATGAAGAATGTAACGATAACGGCCAGCGACTTATAGACTTCGCCTGCAGCAGGAATCTAGTCGTAAGCTCTACGTGTTTCCCGCATCGACGCATTCACAAGCAGACCTGGAAGTCTCCAGACGCACATACCGTCAACCAAATTGACCACGTCCTCATTTGCAGGAGATGGGCGTCTAGTGTCATGGATGTCCGCTCCTATCGAGGAGCAAACTGCGACTCAGATCATCACTTGGTGAAGACGACCTACAGATGTAGAATTTCCTCAGTGCACGAGTCAAGAATCAGCCCTCCCAAAATCTTTGCGGTTGATAAGCTCTTGAGTGATGCTACAGCGGTGGCGTATACTACCGCCCTTGAGGAAAAACTATCACCTATGCTACACAACATCAGCAACACAGGCGTCCATGGGTTCTGGGAAGAACTCAAGGGTACCATCAAGGATGTCGCAGAGAAGGTCGTGGGATATAAAGCCCGGCGAGCGCGAAATGACTGGTTCGACGAAGAATGCAAAAATTCACTTGACGCGAAAAACGAGGCCTACAGACAATGGATTCAACGAGGAACCAGAGCCAGAAGAGAAAAATATGACGAGCTACGGCGAATATCGAATAGAATAATTAGACGTAAGAAACGTAATTACCTTGACGAGCAGTTGCTGAACATAAACGAAAACTTAGCTAATAGGAACACCAGACAAGCGTACAAACTAGTAAATACAATTAAGAACGGCTACCAACCCAGGACTAGCCTTTGTAAGGACAAGGATGGAAACATCATCAGCGACACCGATGGTATTAACAAACGATGGGCCTCTTATTTTGAAGAGCTTCTAAACCGACCATCTAACATCCCCACACGGGAGGCTCTCGACGATATTGTTGATCTAGGCCCACCCATTCAACCCCCGACAGTAGAGGAAGTTGATCTCGCGTTGCGGTCACTAAAACGAAATAAAGCGCCGGGCGCTGACGAGATTCCAGCTGAACTGCTAAGATTCGGTGGAACGAGTCTAGTTGATGCCATACATCAATTACTCCTGCGAGTATGGGAGAACGAGGAGATCCCAGACGATTGGCGCAGAAGCATCATCTGTCCAATTCATAAAAAGGGAGATAAACTGCGGTGTGAGAATTACAGGGGCATCTCACTAGTTTGTACGTCCTATAAAATTTTGACGAAAATTCTGGAAAATAGAATAAAACCGTACGCAGAACGAGTCATTGGCGAATATCAAAGCGGTTTCAGACCTGGTCGCTCCACAACCGATCAGCTCTTCTCAGTCAAACTGATACTCCAGAGGTGCTGGGAATACAACGTAAACGTATACCAAATCTTTGTCGACTTCAAGCAGGCATACGACAGTATCGATCTTGGAGTACTGTACAACATCATGCTGCAATTTGGTATACCAGCAAAATTAGTGCGACTGACAAAGATGACGATGACCAACTCCGTCTCACAAGTCAGGATCCAGAATAGACTTACTGATCTATTTGAAAAACGCACTGGTTTGAAACAGGGCGATGGACTGGCTCCGACGCTCTTCAACCTAGCACTGGAATACGTTATTCGGGCCATGAATTTGGACAACAGCAAGACGCTACTCATCAAGTCGACACAATTAGCAGCGTACGCCGACGACATCAACATCATGTCCCGAAGATTGGCTGACGCAGAAGAACTTCTGCATACGCTTGATACCGCTGCAAAGGAAGTTGGATTACGTATTAACGAGGGTAAAACTAAAATAATGATGCAATCGGTGACAAGGACACCTGCACAACCAAGCATCAATGTGGGGGACCTCAACATCGAGTTCGTGAACAACTTCATTTACCTGGGTTGCAACCTGTCAAGGGACGCCAACGAAACTGACGAAATCAAGCGACGGATACAGTTAGCTAATAAGACTTTTTTCTCGGTTCTCCCCATAATGAAATCGAAACATGTGCACAGAAACACGAAGCTCCGCGTGTACAAAACCATTATACGACCAGTGCTATGCTATGGCTGCGAAGCATGGACCCTAGCTCAAGCCTCCGAAAACATGCTAGACACTTTCGAACGTAAGGTTCTACGGCGAATTTTCGGGGCTGTTTGCGATCGAGATGGATGGCGCATCCGGTACAACCATGAGTTGTATGAAATGTACGATGAGCTGCAAGTCTCGAAAATCGTCAAACTACAACGACTTCAATGGGCAGGGCATGTACAAAGAATGGACGATGATCGCATGCCTAAGAGAGTAATGAATGCAGAACGAGTCGACGGAGCGAGACTGCGAGGACGACCGAGATCTCGTTGGGAGAGCTCAGTAGGTGTGGACGCCGCGCAGCTGCTGGGCTTCCAAAATTGGAGGACGCGGTCACGTGACCGAGATAATTGGAGGACAATGATCCAGGCGGCCAAGGCCCGACGTCGGGCTGTCGCGCCACGATGATGATGAGTTGATAGTTTTCCGGTTTCGGTTATATTTTTACACAGTGTGGTGTTAACGATGGCCCCCTTTTTCCAATATATGGGCACACTTATCAAAATGTGCAAGTGATGAGGCTGATTGCCAAGTAGCGTTAAGATATTTAACAGCGATTGGAAGCTCCGTTCCATCCGAACGGTTGGTTTCAACATGAAATGACGTTGTATCCGATGCGAGCACCCGATTAACCAACGACCATATTACACAGAGGGTATTTATGGCTATGGTCGACAAAAAATACTGGCTCGACTAAGTTCCAACTTTATGCAGACGGATTATTCTTTAATTTGCGAATATATAATGTACATTATTGAAAAAAAATATTTTCGGTGCCTTGTTTAATAAAACAAATTCATAAAATAAACAATACACTTTTTTCACTTCTCTGTGCCATGTTCTTTTTTTTCAGTGATTAAGTTTTCGGACTAACCGCTAACTGGTTCTTTCTATCCACAAAAACCGGACGGTTTTTTTAATAAAAAATTAACCGGTACAACCGAAAACCGGTACTTTTTTAAATTTTGACATCCCTACTAACAAGCCCAAGTTACCCATTTCGAAACATTCCTGTTTCGGAAAAATTAGGAGAATTCTCTCTATTTGATTAGAGAGAACTTTCACAAACGCCAATTTCCGCTTTAGGACCTACAAATCCCCCCGAGTGGGTTTTAGGTTCTTACCACCGAAAGCGGAAATGGACTACCTATAGCGGAAACGCTGCAATGAAAGAGTTGTAAAAATTCTCTCTAAATGCAATAAGGAGAATTCTCCTAATATTCACGAAACAGGAATATTCCCCCATTTCAGCTTAAAACTGCTACAGGAGGCATAAATATTATCCAAAAAATTTAGAATGACTTTCCTTGGCTGAAGTTGCATGCCCTAAAGAAGTTTTAAATTGAAACGTCGTCTATTGATTATCTCCATACAGTGAGATGATACGAGTGTAATGACCATGCTACTTTTTTAGAAGAGCAGAAGATGCAAATCAAAATGTCAAAGCAGTGGGTTCAGAACAGAGAGTGATGAGGGATGATCGACCGAAAAACCCTTGTATTTAGCAGTTATGAATAAACTTAATAAAATGAATTTAAATTAAATGCGATTATTATAAACCGCATTTCCAACCAAGGCCGACCAAAAGGGGGTCCTTAAATCACATGGCAAAAGAGTGTAAGGCGCTGAGTAAGTCGTTTTCGGAGTTGCAAGTTGCGCCCCATTGCCCAGAACAGAGTACGATGGCGAACACCAGGGCTTAACGCAAAGTAGTATGACCTGTACGAATTTTACGATGCGCTGGAAGTTTCGAGAATTGTCAAGCTACGGCGACTTCAATAGGCAGAATACAAAGAACGAAAGGACGACACCCGTTTGCCAAATACAATTGTTCATTATTCAAGACCGCGGTCACTTGACCCGGACAATTAGTGGACAATGATTCCACCGGGACATCGCGCAGTAGCGAAACAAAGATGATGATAACAATGACATGTTTTTATCCTTTTAACAACTAGACGGAGGCTGGCATTGATGGATTTTTTGCTTGATAATAGTGCTCGATCGTTATCAGGACCGCGTAAGAGCCGATCACTGATTTGGGCCGCGGTAACTTTGTATATCTGTATGTTGACCTAGGCCGCGTTCAGATTGCCGAGCGATAAGCGTGCGACTGAGGGTGTAACCAACTAAAAAAAAAACAATATACCCTATACTAAAAGTCTAGGGAATAAAAAATCGAATGCTTTGTTTCATATATAACTCTAACGCGGTATTCCTATGCGCGTAAGCGACGCGTTCAGCAATCAAAATTATTTGATTTTCTGGCGATTTTCTAAGCGCATATAAACATTATCGTCAGTGACGTGAATTTGTACACAGATATGTCGAGTAAAATTAATAAAAAGAACGGTTACGTAAAATTAAATAATTAATTACGAGTAAAATTAGTTAAGAAAAACGGTTAAGTCTCAAATATGCACTTCTTTCGCGCAAAAAGAAACAAACGCATAGCTCTTGAAACCACCAGGATTGAACTGCAACTGCAGAATTACTCACTCGTTGCACGCTTTTCAGTGTGAACACAAATCGCTAAATCGCGCGCTCACACTCTTATCGGTCGTCAATCTGAACGCGGCCTAAGGGACTAAAAAACAATCGAATTCATTGTTTCATATGTAATTGTTCAGACTAACGGCCGCGTGAGCGCGCGATATTCCTAAGCGCGTAAACGACGCGCTCAGCAATAAAAATTATTTGATTTTCAGGCGATTTTCTAAGCGCGTAAACACCGTCGTCAGTGACGTGAATTTGTGTAGAGATATGTCGAGTAAAATTAATAGAGAAATTTTAATATCTGAGATCCAAAGCCGTCCAATTCTTTGGAAAGAAGACTATATAAATTATAAGAACTGAAATTGAAACCAATTGAAACCACCATGATTGAACTGCAACTGCAGAATTACTCACTCGTTGCACGCTTTTCAGGGTGAACACAAATAGCTGAATCGCGCGAGTTAAAATATAAAAACAACGTCTTTGTTTTAGCCTACATTTTATTCACAACACTTTCAGATACTGAATGTACCTTCTTAGCTCTAATTTTAAACTATATATAGGTCTCACTTAAGTCTATCTTATTATTCGAAATATACATATAATACACACTTATCATTTATGTATCTTTATCACTACTCGTACACAACATGTACACAACTCGAAGTTCAATGCATGCGGACCAGATGTGTCATGTGTGTCAATGCATCAGTAAATGACCTTTGAAACGGTTTTATAGTTTCGTATACTTTCGGAGATATTGATAAGTTGAAAGGAATCGAACAAATGCGTAACTCGACCCTCCCAAAAATTAGATTTGGTCTCCAAATCACATATGTATAGTACTCAGATTTTAAATGTATAGTTTGCGTTTTTTTTTCTTCTATTTTGGCGTTTACATGAGGTATTACATTCAAAAGTATGATTTTATTCACAACGTTAAAATGGGCATTGGTATCACTTCTATGTAGTTCTTTTAGTTAATATGAATATATCAGATTTTCTAGACTGGATTGACGAATCATAATTAATTTGTGGATACAATTTTAGTTTTGTACATTTACGTTAAAACAGTTTGTTTGTTTTTATTAATATTATTATTATGTAAAAATTGTTTGCAATACTTTATGGAAATATTGGCATTGTTTGACATTAATCTTGATCTATACAAGTACATTACTTTCATTTGCATTTTTACATTATAATTACTTTAACTTACTTAGGTTTTGTTGGTCTAGCGAATAATGTTGATTGTTGTCTTTCGTCAATATTATTTATGAATATTTCTTTCGGCTATCGTTCATCGGTAATATTTTATTTGTAAGAGGAGATTTCTCTCCTTGCAGAGGTTTGTTTCGGCGTATCATCTAGCTGTATCCAATTCGGTAAATTATCGATCGCATCTGAAAAACTTCAATGCTCGGTTCTTCCCGATATAATGTTGTTCCAAAAACTGAAAGTAGTAGACTTAATAATTATTAGTTATAATAAACTCTCGGCTCTCTTTCTAGCTTAGCTTCCATATGTCGATACTCAATCTATGTGCATCTGTTTATACAATATTAGGTTCTATTATTAAAGATTCAATTAGATGTATATTTTATTATGTATTTTTTTATCTTTATACTCGTCTGTAATTATTAGTCAAAATATTACGTTTTATATTAAATGGATTTGTTTATTTATGCTTAGTTAGGAAAACTTTATAATTTTTATTGAAATAATCAATTGCATCCTGTATAACCGGTATATTAGCGATTTCATCATTTACCCAATTCTTAAATTCTTCTGCTCGTGTGAATTCCTTCCGCCCCCTAAGATTTTTCAGCGTCCTCGCCGCTTCCTTTCGGATAACTTCTGGAATTGAGTAGTGGAAATTTCTTCTCACTCTCTGAGGTTGAGCTTCTATTGTTGGTTCTCTTGTATATTTTCTATACATTTTAATAAATTTTGGGTGAATTTTGTCTCGAGTGTTATCGATGTTATAATCTCCATCTACATTTCTTAGTTGATATCGTCCTGGTTTACGTTTATCTCGATGTTTTCTTTCCGGCTTATTCAAAACATATTGTTTTCCTATAAGTTTTGGTTTATCCTTGCGATTTTCATTCGCTTTTTTATTTGTCTTATCTTTATATTTTTTAAGTCTGTCGCTAACATTTCTAATTTGTACTTTACCAAAGAATACATCCTCAGGTTTTTCTTTATGACTTGTATGTATACTATTGTTATAACTATGTACTGCTTTGAGCATGATTTCATCA
This sequence comes from Chloromyia formosa, assembly GCA_964017055.1. Taxonomy (NCBI): domain Eukaryota; kingdom Metazoa; phylum Arthropoda; class Insecta; order Diptera; family Stratiomyidae; genus Chloromyia; species Chloromyia formosa. Next base: position 11,809,238 of record OZ024817.1, read on the forward strand.
AATTTTTCAGAATATTTCTCAAATCTTAGTATTCTAATAATTTCGCTCAATGTTCTGTGTGCTGCGTTTAGGTCAGATATTCCATTATGATTGTTAGCGATTGTAAATCTCATATAAATATTATTATTATTACAAAAATCACGAATGTTAGCATTATCGAAATCAGTTTCCATAACAAGTCTATTGGGCTGTTGGATTTTCGCAAAAAGGGATTTCAACGCCGTCAGTATTGTGCTTGAATTTACGTCTTTTAGCTCTTCATGTCCTATGAATTTTGAAAATCGATCAATAACTGTCAGAAATGGTATTGTTTCAACATAAAATATATCTGCAGCATATTCTTCTCTTGGTTCATTTGGAATTGTCAGTTTTTCAAATTTATATTTTGGTGCAATTCGGTCATATTTATTGGCGTTACAAGTGTGACAATTATTTATTACTTGGTCAAGTATTTTTTTAGCATTTTTAAAATAAAATTCCTTTTTGAATCTCTCAAAGTTCTCCCACGATCCTCTATGTGTCGATTGTTTATGAATATCCGTCAAAATTTTATTACATTCAACTAATGAAATGTCTTTGAGTCTCTTAGTACACTTTATAAATTTAGTCACTTGTTGAGCATTAAATAATTTACGTATTTGTACTTGCAGTTTATTGTAAATATGCATATTATCACTTTCACTGAATATTCCTATTATGTGGGTGGGTATTATGTATTTCTTAATAAAATCCAATACAAACTTATCATTGTCCAATTGATTTTCTGATATTTTCAAAATTGTATTTTCGTTAACTACACTTGTTGTTATATCCGGTTTTGTTTTTGTAATTATAATTTGCGTTTTAAATTTATTAACTGGTATGTCTTGAATTTTAATATATGGATGTGTATTTTCTTTCGACGTGTGGATGGTACCACCTGTAGAGTCATTTTGAATAGCATTAACTTCAATGTGTTCCTTTTTAATTCGACTTAAAAAGTCAGCCACTTTATTTTGGCATCCTTGTTTGTAATTAATAGTATAATTATATTCACTTAGCAGTGATTTCCATCTAAATAAACGGGAATGGCTATCTTTGTGATGATCAAGCCATACTAAAGGTTTGTGGTCACTCATAATTTTAATTTGTCTTCCATATATATAATGTCGGAATGTTTTGCAAGCCCAAACAATGGCTAGTAATTCTTTTTCAATTGTAGAATAATTTGTTTCCGATTTATTTAAGGTTCTACTTATAAACCCTATCGGTTTATTCTTTTGACTTAATACTGCTCCAATCGCATAGTTTGATGCGTCAGTTGTAAGTTCAAAGTGTTGTTTGTAGTCTGGACATTTTATATTGCATCTTTCGTTATCACTGTCTTTAGTTTATTAAACGAATTGACATACTCAATATCGTGATAATTAATTTCAGCGCCTTTCTTGAGCGACTGTGTTAAAGGTAAAGCTATCTTGGCGTAATTTCGAATGAATTTTCTGTAATACCCAGTAAACCCAAGAAAAGATCGTACTTCTTCAATTGATTTTGGTATCGACAAATTTCGAATCTTTTCAAGATATTTCGGATCAGGCTTAATCCCTTTTTCCGTCACGATATGTCCCAAATAGCTTGTTTCATGGGCGAAAAATTTACATTTTTCCACTTGAATTTTTAAATTGTGTTCTCTTAGCCTCTGTAGAACTTTTCTCGTATTGTCATCAATTTCTTGTAGAGATGATCCAAAGATTAACACATCATCAAGATAAACAACACAAATTTCTCCAATGAAATCATGTAATACATCGTTCATCATCCTTTGGAAAGTTGCGGGTGCATTATTTAGACCAAAAGGCATTCTCTTAAAATGGTAATGTCCAAATTGTGTTGAGAATCCAGTCTTAAATTGGTCACTCTCATCAATTTCAATTTGATGAAACCCTTTTGCAAGATCCAAAGTTGTAAAATATGTGCAATTTCCTAATTTTGCTAAATTCATCTCCTGATTGGGAATAGGATGCCTATCCTGTTACTAAATTCAATTTTCGGAAATCAATAACTAACCTGCATTTAGGTTTCCCGTCTGGACCAGGCTTCTTGGGCACAACCCATAAGGGCGCATTATATGGCGAATTGCTGCGGACTATAATATCCTGCTCAAGCATCTCCTTAATCTGTCTTGTCACTTCACTTTCATATATACTAGCGATTTTATATACTTTTGTATGAATAGGCGTTTGCGTCGTCAGAGTAATTTTATGTTTTACTTGTGTTGTTGATGTAAGTTTATCACCTTCTTTGTAGCAAATGTCTCCAAAGTCTTTCAGAAGTTTTTCCATTTGTCTAGCTTCTTCATTATTCAAGTTTTTATATAAATGTTCACGTGTTGCTTCGTTATTTATACTTTGAATAAAATTCACATATTCAGGATTATATATGTCCTCACTGAACGTAAATGGCACTAAACTGTTTTTTACTATAATTCCACTATTTGGTTTTATTATCACATCAAGGGGCCTTAGGATGTCCATTCCAATCAGAATATCGAAATTGACATTTTTACAAGGTATAAGTACACATTTTATAGGGGTTTCACTAATTTTTCTTATGTTTATATTAGTTGCTTTATTGCACTCACTAAAATTTGTCACTGTGTTTAAAATGGTTGGCTTAATTTTATAAACATCCTTTATGCCTTTGAATTTTTCATCTATTAAAGACGTCGTAGCACCTGTATCTATTAAAATTTTAGCGTCATATCCATTAATATTTTCGATCATAATGGGAAGTTGATCCCTCACTTGTTCCAATGATGATCCAAGGCTGATAGATGATTGTAGTCGTTCGTTTAGTAATTGTTTACATTTTTCAAGTTCCCTCGTTAATTCCTTTATAGTATCAATTGGTCGATTAGCATTAATTCCATCTACTTGCGGTAAAATTCTATTACTGTTTATAAGAATATTTGTCCTTTGATTTCTGGTATCAAAATTGGGACCATAACTTTTTCTTTGTAATTGATTTTCATTCAATTTGTAGTCCTTCCGATTTAGGTACCTGGGAATATGTACTTGTTCAGCTATGTCTCCGTTGAATTGCTCCATTCCGTACTTTTGATTATATCCAAAACACATATCACTTCTTTTATTAAGTTCATACATATTTGATTTCACTACTTTATGAGTTACAAATTCTGGCTGCTTTTTTAATAGTATATAAGCCTGGGTTAGTTGTTTAATTTCACGTGTTATTAGAGCTCTATGTCCCGGTAATAATTGCGATTTGAAACTGTTTAACACGATGCTCTCATTCATTTCAGGTGTAAAAATGTTACTTTCTTCACTAAGGGTATTCATTTTATCAACAACATCACTCATTTTATTATAATATTCATCAAGGGTGGCACAATCTGCTAACTTCAATATCGCTTCATTTATCAGTTCCATATGCGTTTCTGACACTCCAAAAACCAACTGTAACAGCTCAGATATAGTTTTCCACTCTTGTTTTCGTCCAGCTTTCCGCACAACTTTTGCTGCTTTCCCGACAATTTTATCCAAAATGTCTTGATACAATTGTTCTTTTTCAAGATCATCCAAATTGATCATTCGTAGCAGAATTCTTTTCGCTCGAGCCGTCCAATTATAAACATCGTATCGATCACTACTCCCATCAAATTCAGGCATTCTACTAATGATCGTATACACTTCCTCATACGTCGATGTTGTATTCGTATTTGCAATTGTAGCGTTTAGGCGATTCTGTCCTTTTTTGTTAACTGGTTGATCCTCCATTGTCTCCTGTGATTTCCAAAATAATTGGCTCATTTTGAATGGGTTTTCTTCAGCCATTTTAGTTTTCTTAAACTGCACTATTTGATTAATACTGTGGCGAATTTAAATGATTCCCACTTATTTTATTCGAAATGGTCTTCGTCCATACAGCGTTGCTTCACCAGCAGAAGCTTTAAGGATTTTGTCCGCTGATTTTTAGTCGGATCCAAGCTATACGCGAGACTTTTCCGTTTCCGACTGCGCCAGTTATAAAAACAACGTCTTTGTTTTAGCCTACATTTTATTCACAACACTTTCAGATACAGAATGTACCCTCTTAGCTCTAATTTTAAACTATATATAGGTCTCACTTAAGTCTATCTTATTATTCGAAATATACATATAATACACACTTATCATTTATGTATCTTTATCACTACTCGTACACAACATGTACACAACTCGAAGTTCAATGCATGCGGACCAGATGTGTCATGTGTGTCAATGCATCAGTAAATGACCTTTGAAACGGTTTTATAGTTTCGTATACTTTCGGAGATATTGATAAGTTGAAAGGAATCGAACAAATGCGTAACTCGCGCTCACACGCTTATGCGCTCAATCGCTCGCGCGCTTATCGCTCAGCAATCTGAACGCAGCCTTAGATATCGTTGCTTGAACACTTCTTTCTCATTTATATGTAATTATCGTTTTATCGTAGTCCGGATGGAGCAACGGCTAGTACGTTCACCTTCTACGCACTGAGCCCCGGTTCGATTCCTACTAAATGCGATAGTTTTCGATAAAAAAAGGAGATTTACGTGTCCGACTATGAGCCCACTCAGCTGTTAAATGAGTACCTATTTATGGGGCAAATAACTCGGTTGAGCGTGTTGCTGATCACACACCTCTGCACAAGACCGTCACGATCTAGAAAATGAGATGATGCTAACTCATCTCGAGGCCATGGCTCAAATTGGACTGTTGCGCCAGTTATTTATTTTATTTTATCGTTTTTATTGTTTGTTTTTTTTTTAACCTCGATGTTTACTAAAATTTTCTTGATTTCATAACTGTACATACCTTTCATTTTATTCTGTTTTAATTTGAATATTTTAATGTGTATTCTGGTAAATACGGTACTTCGTAAAAAATCCGGTACGTCCGGAAAACAACCTGATGTCTATTCGTCTCCCAATCCCAGTTCTCCTTTTTTACGGTTTTTTTATACCCTAGACTTTTAGTATAGGGTATATTGTTTTTGTCACGACAGAAATATGTAACACCTTAAAGGAGGCTCCGGAGGTATAGCAATGTATATATATAAATGATCAGGGTCACCTCCTGATTCGATTAAGCCATGTCTGTCTGTCTGTCTGTCTGTCCGTCTGTCCGTCTGTCTGTCCGTTCGCACGATAACTTTCGAAAGAATGAAGCTAGAGCCTTGAAATTTTTACTAGATGTTGGAAGTATGATCTAGTTGGTTGGTATTGAAAATGGGCATGATCAGGCCAAGAGAACGCCTACCTCCCCTACATATGTAAAATAATTAAATGTATTTATAACTCCCGATTAAATAAACATGAAAACCTCTAGCTTTGGTAGATTACTCGTGATGGTAATCCTATACTCCCCTGGAAAAATAAAATCGATCAGTTGAAAACTAACGGTAATTTTCTTACAAAGAGCCCCGTACTACCCTACTTTTCAGGTTTTTTGTCCATAACTCTTGAACCAATTGACGTAGACATCTGATTTTTGGCATGTAACCCTGGGGTGAGAAGCTGCTTAGGTTTTGGGAAGTTGGGCATAATCAGATCAAAGGAACGCCTACCTCCCCTACAAAATTCAGAAAATTAAATATTACTTTAATTACGATAACTTTCGATAGAATGACACTAGCAAGTTGAAAATTTGGTAGAATGTTGGTAGTAAGGTCTTATTAGTTAGCACTGAAAATGGGCAAGATCCGACCCAAGGAACCTCTACCTCCCCTTCAAATGAAACTTCGAATAAGCGATTACTTTTGATACAATGAAGTCAGCAGCTTGAAATTTTTGTCAAATGTTTGAAATGAGATTGAGTTAGTTGACATTAAAGACGGGTTAGATCCGACCTAAGGGACCCCTGCCTCCCCTAGAGATGACACTTAAAACAAGCGATAGCTTACGACAAAATAAAGCTAGCGACTTGAAATTTTGCCCAAATGTTTGTATTAGGATCCAGTCAACTAATATTGAAAATGCGTAAGGTCGGATCTTACGAAACCCCTACTTCCCCTACAAACGAAACTTCAAATAAGCGATTTCTGTCGATAGAGTGAAGCTAGAGACTTAAAATTTTGTTTGTATGTTTGTAGGGTGATCTAATTGGTTGGTGGCAATGATGGGCAAGATCCGACCCAAGGAACCCTTACCTCCCCTACAAGTGAAACTTCAAATAAGCAATAACTTTCGATGGAATGAAGCTAGCGACTTGAAAAATTCAACAAATATTTGTAGAATAGGTTAGTTAATTCATTTTGAGAATGGTCAAGATCTCCCTGAATGAGTGCCAACCTCCCCTATAAACTGGCTATGTAGGAAACTCACTTTTAATGCATGGTCGTTGCCAATTATTACTTTTAGTGTCACCACTAGGTCTGTACAAGTCTAGGGTATATACGTTTCGGAACGAAGCGAAGCTTCGGCCTGGTTTTATTCTAACTTTCGAAAACTAATTTAAAAGAAGTAAACATTAAAATTTTACTATTGCTTAAACTGCAATACAATAATTTCCAAAAGTTTGCTTACCCCGTTCAGAAGAAAGTTGTTGAATTCACCAATTTTCGTTCAAATATGATCCAGATTCAGTGATCCAATCCAAGACCTGGGTCAGAAATTGATTTCGATCCGATGAGAAGGATACGGCTATAGATGTATTTGGGGTTTTGCGTTTGGGGACTATGTGTAGTATTTGCGGATTTAGTTTTTGGGTATTTTATTTTTGGGAATTTTGGTTTGTGCATTTTTTTTTGTCCAAAATAAAATAAAAAAGGAAGTACCACGTCTTGGGAAAAATCAACCAAATCTTTTACTTTATTTACAGGCGAGGAAAACATCGATGACAGAACCTTCAGTTTTTCTTTTATGTACGGGAATTAATTATTTGTTTATTCCGGAAATTTATTTATTGGAATCGAAAATTCATTTATTTGTTTATTGATTTGTCTCGGAAATTTATGTACTTGACCTGGAAATGCTATTAGGAGCACGCGCAGACGGCAAACTTTTTAGTTCGCAGAAAAACTAAATAGTTTAGTCAGAAAAATAGAACATACAGTGTTTTATGAGACCACGCACAATGCGATTACTAAATAGTTTAGTTTGCTCTGAGCGCGGTCTCATAAACTGCCGTGTGTTCTATTTTTTTGACTATTTAGTTTATCTGGAACTAAAAAGTTTGCCGTCTACGCGGGCTCCAAATAGCCAAATACAACTTCAAATACAACTTCTCAATAAACAAAACCAACAGAGTACAATATACCTGACAGTCTTCAAACGGTTTTTAAAGAATATAGTTAAACAAGCGGTAAATTTGAAATATAAGAAAAAAAAACGATAAATTCATACACATAGTTTGAAATGCATATACCACAATTTACCAGTTGAATCACATTAAACATAAGAATTTAATAAAATCAGTGGAGATATAAGTGTCAACAGATAAAATAGTCTTTATTAGATCAGATATACAGATAAAGAAGGTACCTACGGCTAAATATATAAAAAAAAAGTTATTAATTCGTAATGGAAGAAAATCGTCAATGTAACGACGAAACGGCGTCGATGTCAAAAAATCAATATCCCTATGTATACCTAAATAAGAATTTAATAAGAAAAAACTACTGCAGAATAATTTTTAATATTAAACTTAATGTAATAATAATACCTACTCTAATTAATGATGAAGATATAGAAATGTGCATATTCGAGTGTAGTCATTTTACAATTCAAAATTGAAGGTGACAATTTAAAGAATGTTGCGTTCAATTTAAAGAGAATAGTCCACCTAGAATTCGTTCATAAATATCTATATAAATATACCATACCGAGTATAATGTAATTTCCATTAGGCGGGTTAAAGCGTACACCCTACATTTTCTTAGAAGTCTTTTATACTGTTTGTGGATTTGTGTCTATTATTATAAATACCAAAAATGGAAAACGGAGAAAAACAAACATAACAATTCAAAACGGATTACGAAAAACGTTTCCTCGAGATGGAAGTTAAAATGAAAAAAAAAAGAAAATCTGACTGAATAGAATGTAAAAGATGATGATATATACACCATTAATTATTTTCTCTTAAGCGCGATCTACGCTACGACTTATCCATCATTTTACATGCAACGATATGGGAACGCTGTCCACACGCTACGACTTATCCTTAGATTTGCATGCATTTATCCAAATTTCCCCTCATCATCATCGTGGCGCGACAGCCCGACGTCGGGCCTTGGCCGCCTGGATCATTGTCCTCCAATTATCTCGGTCACGTGACCGCGTCCTCCAATTTTGGGAGCCCAGCAGCTGCGCGGCGTCCACACGTACTGAGCTCTCCCAACGAGATCTCGGTCGTCCTCGCAGTCTCGCTCCGTCGACTCGTTCTGCATTCATTACTCTCTTAGGCATGCGATCATCGTCAAATTTACCCTGGTCGAATCAAAAATTTCCCCTGTCGCAGTGTGGGTTTGACGGGGAAATTTTGGATTCGACCAGGGAAAATATGGATTTTGGACGTCCGTGAATGTCCACCACCACCATAAAAGTAGACACACACTTGCGTCCAAAATCCAAATTTTTCTCGGTCAAATTCAAAGTTTCCCCGTTAAATCCATAGTTCGACCGAGGAAATTTTGAATTCGTCAGGGGAAAATTTGGATTTGGGGTGCAAGTGTGTGTCCACTTTAAGAGGCTACGAGTTCAGATAGGAAATTTACTATGGTATTTGACAGTACATCGCGACATTTTCCGCGCAATTCGCGTTGCTGTGTGAAAGGCTTTCAGCTTCCCTCACGCCAACACGATTTATTCGTTACAGATAGATCGAGACCGATAAGCTATATTTTTCTCCATTCCTCGCTCTCATATTATTTATATAGAGATGTATGTATACGAGATCTTGTAATGGACGGTTTGGTGGGCATCCGAAGATGCCCGTGGAGACGGAGCCTAAGGTAGCATAATGACCGTGAAGGTCGTGCCGTTCCATCTAGGGAAGAAAAACGCCCCTCAACGAGCTAAGCAGCGACCTATGCTTGCTGTAGCTCAGTTCGGGAGATGTGGGCGGGGTTTTCGCCGCTCGTTGCCCCTGTCCTTTACGTATTAACAAAAATTCATAGGCCTGGGGAAGACAACACAAACAGGGGAGGTAAGAATGGAGAATGAAAAAAGTAGTCGATAAGGATATAATGGTTGGCGGACGGATCAGACGCCCAAGCGGTCGAATCTGGGTCCGGGTGTAATGGGACCCTCGGCCTCTGGTTTCGTACCACCAACAGATCACTACTCATCAGGTGCTGCTTCGATCTGCCGGTGGGAGTAGCACTACCAGACCATAATATGGTTCGTTACAGGTGGTTCATTACAATCTGTTAAAAAAAAAATAACGGAGTTTTTTTTTAATTACATGTCAAAGATGATCGTCGTAGCGACGCGCCGGACAGTTGACTATAACTACTGCAATATTGTCATAACCTTCCGTGTAACTGACGGTTTATTGTTTTAATCTTGTTTAATTTAGGAGACAATTAAAATAATGTCCCAATCAGTGTTAATTTTATGGTTTCACCTCTAATTGAATCAAATGTAAACACGAAGATGATAAAATTAAGTGATAAGGATGGATTCAGCGATAGCCTACTTAGAGCTTCTCACATTTTCTTCTATTAAAGGAAATTTGAACAAAAACAGCTATAACATATTATAATGAACAGTGAAAATAAATAAAAGAAGAAAAAATGGTGCTATTACGGAAAATGAAGCGACTCGAACGATAAAAACTGAGGATAACAAATATACAAAAGAAAAATAAACTTTTGCTTTGTAGCTAAGGTCGATTCTAATGATTTATTACGTACTGAATGATGTATAGACACATAAGAGAATAAATGTATACATAAGGCGTTTTATTCTGTACTCCCGAGCAGATTAATATCATTTATCTGGGTAGATACCCCTGAACGACTCTTTGCACGGGGATTTAACGGGAGTACAAAAAAAACGCGCTTATAGTAAATGCTGGATTTAACAATGAAAGGATTTTAGTCAATTCTTTTGCCAATATGAATTTATTTCTATTTAAATGTATACTTTTTTATTATTATATCAACACTTCATTTTACGTGTACTCTATTCGAAAATAACAATATGAATAGAATCAAGTATATATCTGAATCTGATTAATATGTGGAAAATAAAACAATAAAGTATTGTGTTGAAATGGACTGAAATAAAAAGTGTTTTAATTGATTTTTTTAAAGCTACACTTAAAGCGGTTAATTTAATTTTAGAAATTCTTTGATAATCTAGAAACCTGGGAGTTGTAGATGGATAGCTCTGACGGAGAGATCATTATTGTACCTTTTATAGCAAGAGCTGACAGGGATTGCAGTGACGTGCACTCGTAGTAAGCAATTCCAAACTGCTTGACTTACCGAAATAAGCAATTCAATAATAAACTTTGCTTACACCAATACACATATCATGAAGAATACATATTATCATTCAAATATTCCTTTACACATTCAAATTCTGATCCGCGCCTTCTTTTGGTTAAAAAACATTCGTTCAATTACTTTAGATAATATTCAAACCTCCCACATTTTGCACACCATAGACACCAAACTTAGAATAGGAAAATGTGCCTAGATCTTTAGATGCATGTACCATGTGTGCATCCAAATACTAGAGACATGTTGATTCCAGAAAATGGGAATCTTGGATTTCGGTAGTACATTGGGCAACGATTTTTTTTGTGTTGTTCGCAAATTTATATGAGACAAGTCAAGCACTGGCGCGACTGCTTTTGTGTGTGGGATAAAGCCCAATGATGCTTGTTAATGAAATGTTGCCAATGCAGGGAATGTTTATGGGAATTTGATTTTTCCAGTAGAGCTTCTGTTTTTGTTATGTAATGGATTTTCCGTTGCAATTTAAAAAAGGAAATCAGTGCAATCGGGTGATTTTGATTAAATTGTGATTTGAAGTTTTTTTAACCGTTTGTAGTGATTTAATTGATTTGATTTGTGATAAAAGTGGTAAGTTTTCTTTTCGCATTATGTCGGAGTATTGCTGCGCGACGGATTTCGTACTAAAAGCGGGATTTTCAACTCTTTCCTTTGCCTAGAAAAGGGAAATTATAGAATCGGATAGACCGAAGCCAGATCTTAGTTTAGAGTTTAAATTAAAAAATATTACGCGAAAATTCCATATCGAAACGTATGAAAAGTACATTTGGTTAACGGGAAGCTGTAAATTAAATAAGTTATTTTGCTGGCCGTGTCTTTTGTTCACGAATGAAAAATCTGTTTGGAATAAAGCTGGATTTAGTGATTTGAATAATTTTACGGGCTCAGCAGCAAAGCATTCAAGTTCCGAAAAACATCTTCAGTCGTTAATTAAATTAGATAATTTTGGTTCTCAGCGTATAGAGTTTATGCTTAGTAACCAGGTGGCAATATCTGTTAGTTTGCATAATGAAAAAGTTGAGCGTAATCGTAATATTTTGAAACGTTTAATCGATACTGTAATTTTTTTTGGCAAAACAGGAGCTTCCTTTTCGCGGAAATAATGAAGACTCTTCTTCAAATAATCGTGGTAATTTTATCGAAACCGTAAATTTCTTGAGTTTGTACGATCCGATAATTGAGTCCCACATAGATTCTATAAAAGCAAATGCAGCGTTTTCGGGATTGTCTAATAGAATCCAAAACGATCTTGTTTCCGCTATAGCTAATGTGGTTCGAAATAAAATCAATTTGGAAATAAAGGAGGCTCCATTTGTAGCTGTAATGGTCGACGAAACGCCAGATGTTAGCGGTCGGGAACAATTAACGATGATTTTTAGATATACAATATCAAATGAGATTGAAGAAAGATTTATCGGATTTTTGGATGTAAGCGCTAATCGTACAGCTACAGCAATAAGCTCTCACATTTTAAAACAATTGCAAAATTTTAATATCGATAAGAAATTAATTGCACAATGTTACGATGGCGCAGCAGTAATGAGTTCTCAAATTCGTGGAGTTCAGACTTTAATTCGGGAAAAACATAAATCGGCAATTTTCGTTCCATGTTACGCTCATTCACTAAATCTAGTATTGTCTAAAGCAGTTGAGTTTATTCCGGAAATTAAATTATTTTTCGCGCACATCAATAAAATCGCATCATTTTTTAATACATCCACTAAAAGGTCGGACCTTTTTGCAAATATAGTAAATCGTCGTTTACCATCGGTTTCGAAAACGCGTTGGCATTATCATTCGCGTATTATTAACGTTATATTTGAACATAAGCATGAAATTTGTACAGTTTTTGAGACAATTTCGAATGGTTCTCAACACTGGGATGGCGATTCCTTGACTTTTTCCGATATATACTTACAAAAATTCGCAGAGTCAGATTTTCAATTATTTCTGTTAATTTTTTCTGAAATTTTTTCGAAAACTGATATATTATTTAATATTATTCAGAGCAAAGTGGTAAACATTTCATATGCAAGCCAAAAAATTATTGAATTTGAAAATTGGCTTGAAAATGACTTTTCTAAAAAGTTTGATAATTTCTATTCGACAGTTACAGCAGAATATCAGCCACCACGTAAGAAATGTAGAAATGCGATAGATCCTTTACAAAATTTACGGCGGATATTTCGGGAGATTATAGATGTTATTCTCGGGCAAATTCGAGATCGATTCCATTCGTTTAAAGATCTTTCATTTTTAGAGTTGCTTGAACCGAATTATTTTTCTAAATTCAAGTCAAATTTTCCCGATAAAAATTTTGACTCACTTATTGAATATCCCGGTCAATTTTTCGACAGAATAAAGTTGAAAAATGAGCTAAAAGTTATTTATTCTTCAGATGAGTTTAAAAACGCGAATCCTAGTAAAATTCTCGATTATTTTCAAAAACGGCCTTATGTCGCAAACGGTTTTAAGCAAGTTCATATTTTAGAAAAATTATTAACGTCAATTCCAGTCACAGTGGCAACTGCGGAAAGGTCATTTTCAACACTAAAGCGCGTTCACACATTTTTGAGAAATCGCCAATCCCAAGAACGACTTTCGGATCTTGCTTTAATTGCGGTTGAAAAGGATCTTCTTATACAAATGCGAAGAGAAAACGATTTTTTTGATAATGTGATTAAAGAGTTTTTACTTAAAGAACGGCGCATAGATTTGGAATACAAATAAATGGCAATGGCGAAAGAATATTTATTTATTTCAAATACCCCTGAATTTTTCTTAGTCTTAATTAACATAATATTTATTTATCATTTTTTTTATTAGTAATATTTTATTTATTTATTATTTTTTTTGTATTCCGAATATATGTGCCAATATTTTATTTATATCTTTCCTGATTTCTTCTTTAAGGCTTAAAGCCGCTTGGTATAAATGTTTTTGTGACTGTCCATATTCTATTATACAGTCCATTTTCGTTTATGCTAAATTGGCTTTAGGGCGCCCAACTGCTTGACTATGAAAAATTTCCACTGCACGTCACTGAGGGATTGAGTATCCAAAATTAGTGGACCTCGATTTCTCTCTATGGATTTATAGAGAAGTGCATGTGTCAGGCTGACTAGCTGACAAATGTCAATTTTAATGAGCTAGCCGTACAACAAATTTAAACTCAACTGGTTATAAGAGGATGACGTTTTATTAAGCATGAGTTTGAAATACATCCGGCCACGATGACGTCTCAACCTGGACTGACTACTGTCAGCCGGTTGTCAGATGATGTTGCTACATAGCGACACCAACGCGACGGTGGTTCGATTATGAGCGTTAAGAGCTGGTCGCTGCAGTACCAAATATTAAACATTACAAAGATACCTTACTTCATACAAATTAAGGATTTAAGATACCCCTCGTGGTGCCAATAATTCAAAGGTAAATCGTCTTGAGAGAGATAGAGACGGCAACAGTTCAGTAATGACGACTGCCTATAAAGTTCCGTTGTGTGAGTAACATGCTTGTTAGTTGGCATTACCCCTTTGTGTACGCCATAGGTGCCGACTATGGGGGGGGGGGCAAACCAGTCCCCCCTCCCCTCAATCCAAATATTAGGAGGGGGGGCAACGCACGCACAGGCACAAATATCGTTTGGCAAAAGCGATCCTTACTCGACTCCTTCGTTCAAACAATCAAACACGTATTTAGCTTTGACAAATTGGGAAGTAAGGAAGGAGCTTCTACGGACATATATATGGCTCATGAGGATTGTACCATTGAATCCTGCGCTTTAAGATGCGTTTTGCTAGGCACAACTCCGCCTCGATCGCAGGCGACGATCAAAAAATACATACAAATAGTGTTCCATGCTCTATGGCTTGATTGCTAATCGCGAATAATGTGCGACGATCGTGTGCCTAAGAATAACCCACCTTTAACAATACTTGACGGCCGTCAATCTCCCGGGCCCCGGATTATGAGAATCCGTGTGATATTAGCCCGAACCATGCTGTAGGCAGCAACTCGCGAACTTGCGTCAGATGGTACGGATACCAGTTATCAGATTAAAGGGTTCGTTGTATCATCATTCGGGTGGTATTCAGCTGAAGTGCGGCTCGTCATGTACTATACTTAACGTTGGATCCTCGTTGAATAGATGAAGAATCGCTTCCTCTATTCTAACTCCTACACGACGAATGCCTTCTCTTATGTGAATCATGGTTCGGTGTTCGACCTGTCTCTAATAGCCGCCATATACGATGCAATCCGTCGTCAGATCGATCTGATGATATTGTGATCGTCAGATCGATCGCACAGTGTATGTGACTATCGTTGACGATTTTTTTGACAGTTCCATATAATTTCGATCGTCAGATATTTTGTGGCGATCGATCTGACGATGGATCGCACCGTCTATGACGGGTCTAAGAATACGAAACTTTCATTCACAGGTGTGTGTCTATTCAGAAGTTGTTGCTGTGAAAACCGCCGACTGTACTCCCGAACTGCTTCAAGCCCGTTTCCTCGAGCAATTCCATAGACGAACTCTATTCCAGAAAATTGGTTTTGTATCGCTAGAGTGTTTTCGTAAATAATTGTACTGAAAAGTAGGACTATAATTACCAGATTTTTTTTTTTTTTTTATAAAGATATTACCTGAACTTATTCGCAAAGGCGATTTAACACAACAATTGGTTTCGAAGTAAATACCTGTGACTAGTTGCTATAGTTATTAAACATTATCAAACTAGCTCAAGCATCTTATTGCTCAAGCATAAAACCATTTTCTACGGTTATTTCCCGAAACAAAATGGCGAATTCTTTGTGTTTTGGTGCCTGTTAAGCTAAGGTCGATACAAATTTGTTTTATCTAAAGACCATGTTTTTTTTACCTTCAATGGAAATTATTTTTAAATTTCCAAACCCAAATGTATCAGAAAAATAATACCGTTGGAAAGCCAACACATTAGGGCAGGTTTTGTCAAATTTGCGGATATGTCACTTCAAAGTACCGTTACAAAATTTTCATATGAATTTTCGATGAAAAACAGATTTTGAAATTTCTTCAAAGTTTGGATAATTGTATCTTTGGGCTTACCCGGGTCAAAAATAGTCAAAAAAAATTTATTTTTTTATTCGATAGTACAATGTCTCAGGAGTATTGTGTCAAAAGTTCAAGTCACTAACGGAGATGTGATTTTTTGAACGTTCCGACTCGGAGACCCGAGCGGGTCGCAGGTACAACGCGCCAGGTATACGACTCGTCGGCGGCGCGGCGGCTGACCTTTCCTGGAACGGCTTTTGTCCTCGAGCCTGCTTTGTAAATATTACAGGCCCCTTTTTCCGGTGTAGACGTGTTTCTATTTACTACATATTTCGGCACGTTTATTCCCGCCTTTTCGAAGGGAAGAACGCTCAGTGCCGAATTGTTCAGACGTATGCTCGTGTCGTGATTTTCTTGTCAAAATGCCGAGATATTCGAAACTAAATAGAGATGAGAGACCATCCGGTAAGTGGTTATCTAGATCGAAAAAACGCGTAAGAAGAGCTGAGCAGCAATCTGCAATCACGAGCAAAGAAGAACGTATACGACGAAGGCAGGAGCAAAAAGATGCTTTGGACCACGCTATTTCTGCCGGAACACTGGAATCTGGGCCTGGATTCGACGACTCTATGTAAGTAACCAAAAAAAAATTAAAATACTCGTCTTACGAACGTATAAATGCTTGTAAAACTTTAAACGCTTTTTTCTCGAAATGTTGTTTTCAAAGTCGGTGTTCACTGTAACTCGACGAATATGTAACCGATCGTTTTGAAATTTGGCACACACTTTCTTCACACATATTACCTCCAACCAACGATATCATTTGCCCCATTTTCTGTGCCGTACCGATTTTACAGATACAAAATGGCCGACTTTTAGTACCGAAAAACATGATTTTTGCTTCTAAACGTTCCCAAAAAATCAAAAATGAGAAAAAAAAATTATCAAGAATCGTTGGGGGAGGCAAAACATGTCCAGAAATGAAATCTTTTTGGGTTTTTGCTTTCATATGATTCTTCATCGACTTATTTATGAGAGACACCGCCAAGCGCCTTTTTCAAGCAGCGAGTTCGCAAAATGGCTGCCATCGGCTGAATTTTTAATATTTTTATCTACTTAATTAAATGTACTTGAATGCGCTAATGTACCTTATCACCGAACAGAGAAAAAAATTTCCAAAAATGTCGTATTTTTTCACTCAAAAGATCCGGGTAAGCCCTTAAAGTACTGGCGATTTACGCAATCGAGAAAAAGTTATATTATTTTATATGAAATTTTTCGTAGTTTTAGAAAGTGATGTCGAATCACAGGTTCAGTGATTGGGGAAAAGATCAATTTCGATTTTGTGTGACAGGTCACGGTTTTTTACGACAACCACAAAAACAGTTATATCTTGGTAACGATTAAAGATATGCGAATTTAATTGGCGCCATTATTCCTGGAAGTAAGTGTGGTATAGCCCCTATCAGTATTGCCCATCTAACGCGGGACACCTTGTATATGGGAAGGACAAGACATTTGACATTTTTTTACTATCCTCACTGGCACATCTCTCTCTCTCAATTGCCCTAACCCCTTGTGGGGCATAGCGCGTCAACTTTTCCATGTAGCCCAGTTGACGTTTCGACGGCATAAACTGGTTTCGGAGAATGCAGTTGCAAGCATGCACCTCCTGCACATCCATGGCCACGAACGTCGTCGTGGACGGGACTCGAACCCGAAACGCCGGTAGTCAAACATGAGACTGATGCCTCAACACACTGGGCTACCGGTTGCCCCCACTGGCACATATCTAACTAAAATTGAATGCATAATGAAAGTAATAAATTGAGAAAAAATGAGAGAGAGAAGGCTACATCAAGATCCGGCCACTTATTTGGATTAAGCCTTCCTCCTTTTGCGGCCAAGACCCCAAAAACCCCCGAATCTGGTTTCGTACATCAACTGACCACTCGTCAGGTGCCGCCTTCAATGTGGCGGTGTAATGAAAACGACCAGATGCCGCAAACGGAAGGCTCAATTCAAGCAAATGGCTGGATCTTGATGGAGCCTACTCTCTATTTGCTAATTAGCACCTAATTATGTTTTATGTCGATACTTAGCGGTAGGGGTGCCAGCGTAATGGATGTACTTTGTACTTTCAAATCGTTGTCGGTAAAGAAGTATTTGATATATTCACACATTTTTTAACGCGTTGGACGCGTCATTCTGTGTCAATATTCTTAACGTTTTCTTTAAGATATTCTAAAATTTTCTTACGAGAAAATTCAGTTGTGAATGTGTTACGTGCGTTCCGTGCAAAATATGGGGGTATTCAGCTCCTGATCGAATGACCGTTTTGAGTGTGGTGAAGAAATTCGTCGATACGATCAATGTTAGTGACCGGCGCAGCCCACCGAGGCTGCGTCCGAAGCAAAGTGCGGAGAATATCACTCTCGTACGAGCCGAACCGGCTCATATCGAAAAACGGCGATGTTGAGTGACCACCGGCGTCACCTGATTTGACCCCCCCCCCCCCCCCCCCCCCGAAGTTTTTTTTATATTCGTATTTTTTTTTTTTAATCTTCGTGTCACCACACACTGTTGAACTCGAACACGAACTTGGTACAAGTGGACTGGTTTCCTTCGCATTTATGTGAAGTGTGTGTGTGTGCTAGATGAAATTTGTACCAGGGGCCCTATCATGTAATTCGATTCGTATCTAAAGATAATTCGACCATCGAATCCGATTCGATGGCAATTCCGTATAATGTAACTCGTTCGTATCGAATAAGTTGCATTGCCTGATGTGAAGTGAAAATTTCCCTGTCAAATACGAGGATTTTTAATAAATTATTAGACGTTCGACAATTAACAATAATTTCAAGTAACTGTTTTAATTCAGTTGATTAAAAAAAAATTATCATAATTTCGAATAGTTTTTCAGTAGCATCTTTTTTTATTTGTCATGTGGTCCGTTATAGTATTGCTTCTTTGAGATGAATAATGTAAAAATATGTGAATATAAGGGTGTACAGCGAGATATTTATATGATGTGGGAGATATACGCGACGATACGATTGTTGGTCGCAGGACATTACGGGATGCCTCAGATCCACTTGATATATCATTGAGCTTGTATGTATAATGAACACTAATCACGAACGCCACGCTGAAGTTAATTATCTACTCTACAGGTTTTTCGAATTATTTCGGGTATTCTGATTTTTTTAACTGCTGAAGGAAGTCGAGAAGCACGCTTTAACAAGAACCATTCAGATGCGGGAAACGTCATCGAAAGAACCAATTGGTTGCTGAAAGCATATTCTAGATGACTTTTGAAAGAGAACCATCGTCCTTATTCGCCAATGAAAGCAACATTATTGTAAAAAGCTGCTGTAATAATATTCAATAACATTCCATTTGATGGCACATTCGAAATGGAGAAAGATTCCAACAACGATATAGAAGAGGAAGAATATACAATGTACCGAAAGAATCAATAAAAATAAATAAATGTTAAAAAAAGACACAGTTTCTTGCACTTTTTCAAATGGCTGTAACTCGAAAACTACGGCAGCTAGAGAGTTGATTTTGGTCTTAAAATGCAGCTTGTACCATGCCCTAAAAACTAAAACTATGATTCCGGAACAAAACCCGCAAGAAAACTTGAAAATTTCAAGGCAAAGTCACCCCTCGACAGGAAAATGTAAAACCTTGAATATCTCGGAAACGGAGGCAGCTAGAGGGTCCAAACTTGCACTTTTTCAAATGGCTGTAACTCGAAAACTACGGCAGCTACTACTTTGCCTTAACCCCTAGCGGGGCATAGCGCGTCAACTACTCCTGCGCCATCGTACTCTGTTCTGGGCAATGGGGCGCAACTCCCCAAAAGACTTACCCAGTACCTGACACTCCTTTGCCACAGATCGACGCCATGTGATTCGAGGACCCCCTCTTGGTCGGCCTTGGTTGGAAATGGGGTTCCACTTCATGGCATGCAAAGCAATGCAGTTATCACTCTTCCGCAATGTGTGACCTATCCACTGCCATTTTCGCCTGCGTATCAATTCGTCGATTGGCATCTGACCCGTACGCCGACTTAGCTCTTCATTTGGTATTGTTTCGGGCCAGAAAATTCTTAAAATTCGACGAAGACATGAGTTGACGAAAACTTGCAGCTTTCTGGTAACTCCTACGGAAACTTTCCATGTACTGCTCCCATACAAAAGCACTGATAGTACCAGGGAGCGAAACAGGCCCAGCTTGGTCTTGATGCTGAGATAACTGCTCTGCTAGATTTTGGACAGCATGCCGTAAGCGCGTTTAGCCTGGGTGATACGACGAGCGATGTCCTGCTCCGTACCACCATTTTCGGCAACAATGCTACCCAAGTAGACGAAGTTGTTCACCTTCTCCACAGGCTGCCCATTAATATTGATGGCAATAGGTGTCGGATTTCTTTTTCGCAACGGCGGGCTAAGAACCTTGGTCTTGTTGGTATTAATCTTTAGCCCAACCTTGCTTGCCTCCCTCTCGAGATCTAACGCCATTGCGGACAGATCCATGATTTTGTGGGAGAGTGGGCATATGTCGTCAGCGTAGTCAAGATGTTGTAGATAAGATGTCAAAGTCCATTGAATTCCTCTGTCGAGTCCGGATAGGGCTGCATGCAACACATCGCCGATCACAATGAGGAATAGGATCGGTGAGAGGATGCACCCCTGCCGAACTCCACTGCGAATCTCAAAGTCCCCCGACACCTTACCTTTATGCAGAACGCGACATTTCGCGCCGTCATAGGTTGCCTTAATAATAGCCACAAGCTTCTCAGGGATGCCTCTCCTGCGCAAGGCCGCCCATATAGAATCCCAGTTCACACTATCGAAAGCCTTTTCGAAATCGATGAAAAGCAAGTGAAGCGGAGAATCGTATTCAGCGCATTGCTCGATGATGATTCGCAAGGTGTTAATGTGATCGACACAGGAGAATCCGGATCGAAAGCCAGCCTGCTCTTCATCAATTGTGCTTTCTAAGTGGGCCTTTAGTCTTTCCAGGACGATTTTAGCTATTATCTTGGCAACGGCAGGAAGCACACAAATGCCCCTCCAATTATTACAGTCTGTGAGGCTACCCTTCTTTGGAAGTTTGATGATCAAACCTTCCTTCCACTCAGTGGGAATCGTCTCTGTATTCCACGCTTTATCAACAAGTGGGTGCAGCAAATCGGCAGTTACGCTTGGCGCTGCTTGATAAAGTTCGGCAGGGATGCCGTCAAGTCCGGCGGCCTTTCCACGTTTTAGTGCAATAATTGCAGTGACTATTTCCTCTTTAGTCGGGGCAGTGGACCGTATACGCACATTTTGATGGTTAGCTAAATTATCTATATGAGGGGGAACTTCACCAGAGGTTACACGGTTCAAGACCGCGGCGAAGTGTTCTTTCCACCGCCTCATTTGATCTTCTTCCAAGATAAGTAGCTTTCCATCACTATCTTTCACCGGATGTTGGCAGGAGTTACGACCACCTGTAAACTCCTTGATGACACCGTATACGGCGTTTAAGTTGTTACTTCTAGCGGCTTCTTCTGCTGACGCTAAAAGAGAATTGGCATAAACTCTTTTATCGCGTCGCACACTACGCTGAACTTCTCGAGCTTTCTGACGGTAAAGGAGTTCGATGCTGCTTCGATTGTCGTCTGATGCTGCAGCCAAACGAACTTTCAGCTCCTTTCTTTCAACAATCCGCTGCCATGAAGCGTCGGACATCCAGGGCTTATTCCGGCAATCCGGGTTTGGGCCAAGGATGGTATTTGCGCTATCAATGTACGCATTTTTTATGGCATCCCAGTTTTCGTTTATGTCACTATCTGGGTGACTAGTTATCTCAGCCGCTTTTTGCGCAAGATGGTCATTATATTGTTGTAAGACAGCTGGATTTTTTAGTCGAGCGGTGTTGAATTTGCGGGGCCTGGATCTTTCGTCGCTGGGGCGGCGCACGGCTGCAATACGCAATCGAACATTAGCGATCATAAGATAATGGTCTCTTCCCATCCCAATATCGGCACCCTTCTTGTTTCGCACGTCCAGGAGGCAACTCTTGAATCTTTTACTAATGGCAAAATGGTCGATCTGATTTTGTGTTCTGCGCCGATCAACAGAGGACCAACTGATTTTGTGGTGGTCCTTATGCTCAAACATAGTACCACCGATGAAGAGACTGTGAAAGTTGCAGAACTCTACAAATCTTTCACCGTTGTCATTACGATCACCAAGACCGTGTCTCCCCATCACATGTCTACTACTTTGCCTTAACCCCTAGCGGGGCATAGCGCGTCAACCACTCCTGCGCGCCATCGTACTCTGTTCTGGGCAATGGGGCGCAACTCCCCAAAAGACTTACCCAGTATCTGACACTCCTTTGCCACAGATCGACGCCATGTGATTCGAGGACCCCCTCTTGGTCGGCCTTGGTTGGAAATGGGGTTCCATTTCATGGCATGCATAGCAATGCAGTTATCACTCTTCCGCAATGTGTGACCTATCCACTGCCATTTTCGCCTGCGTATCAATTCGTCGATTGGCATCTGACCCGTACGCCGACTTAGCTCTTCATTTGATATTGTTTCGGGCCAGAAAATTCTTAAAATTCGACGAAGACATGAGTTGACGAAAACTTGCAGCTTTCTGGTAACTCCTACGGAAACTTTCCATGTACTGCTCCCATACAAAAGCACTGATAGTACCAGGGAGCGAAACAGGCCCAGCTTGGTCTTGATGCTGAGATAACTGCTCTGCCAGATTTTGGACAGCATGCCGTATGCGCGTTTAGCCTGGTTGATACGACGAGCGATGTCCTGCTCCGTACCACCATTTTCGGCAACAATGCTACCCAGGTAGACGAAGTTGTCCACCTTCTCCACAGGCTGCCCATTAATATTGATGGCAATAGGTGTCGGATTTCTTTTTCGCAACGGCGGGCTAAGAACCTTGGTCTTGTTGGTATTAATCTTTAGCCCAACCTTGCTTGCCTCCCTCTCGAGATCTAACGCCATTGCGGACAGATCCATGATTTTGTGGGAGAGTAGGCATATGTCGTCAGCGTAGTCAAGATGTTGTAGATAAGATGTCAAAGTCCATTGAATTCCTCTGTCGAGTCCGGATAAGGCTGCATGCAACACATCGCCGATCACAATGAGGAATAGGATCGGTGAGAGGATGCACCCCTGCCGAACTCCACTGCGAATCTCAAAGTCCCCCGACACCTTACCTTTATGCAGAACGCGACATTTCGCGCCGTCATAGGTTGCCTTAATAATAGCCACAAGCTTCTCGGGGATGCCTCTCCTGCGCAAGGCCGCCCATATAGAATCCCGGTTCACACTATCGAAAGCCTTTTCGAAATCGATGAAAAGCAAGTGAAGCGGGGAATCGTATTCAGCGCATTGCTCGATGATGATTCGCAAGGTGTTAATGTGATCGACACAGGAGAATCCGGATCGAAAGCCAGCCTGCTCTTCATCAATTGTGCTTTCTAAGTGGGCCTTTAGTCTTTCCAGGACGATTTTAGCTATTATCTTGGCAACGGCAGGAAGCACACAAATGCCTCTCCAATTATTACAGTCTGTGAGGCTACCCTTCTTTGGAAGTTTGATGATCAAACCTTCCTTCCACTCAGTGGGAAAGCTATCTGTATTCCACGCTTTATCAACAAGTGGGTGCAGCAAATCGGCAGTTACGCTTGGCGCTGCTTGATAAAGTTCGGCAGGGATGCCGTCAAGTCCGGCGGCCTTTCCTCGTTTTAGTGCAATAATTGCAGTGACTATTTCCTCTTTAGTCGGGGCAGTGGACCGTATACGCACATTTTGATGGTTAGCTAAATTATCTATATGAGGGGGAATTTCACCAGAGGTTACACGGTTCAAGACCGCGGCGAAGTGTTCTTTCCACCGCCTCATTTGATCTTCTTCCAAGATAAGTAGCTTTCCATCACTATCTTTCACCGGATGTTGGCAGGAGTTACGACCACCTGTAAACTCCTTGATGACACCGTATACGGCGTTTAAGTTGTTACTTCTAGCGGCTTCTTCTGCTGACGCTAAAAGAGAATTGGCATAAACTCTTTTATCGCGTCGCACACTACGCTGAACTTCTCGAGCTTTCTGACGGTAAAGGAGTTCGATGCTGCTTCGATTGTCGTCTGATGCTGCAGCCAAACGAACTTTCAGCTCCTTTCTTTCAACAATCCGCTGCCATGAAGCGTCGGACATCCAGGGCTTATTCCGGCAATCCGGGTTTGGGCCAAGGATGGTATTTGCGCTATCAATGTACGCATTTTTTATGGCATCCCAGTTTTCGTTTATGTCACTATCTGGGTGACTAGTTATCTCAGCCGCTTTTTGCGCAAGATGGTCATTATATTGTTGTAAGACAGCTGGATTTTTTAGTCGAGCGGTGTTGAATTTGCGGGGCCTGGATCTTTCGTCTCTGGGGCGGCGCACGGCTGCAATACGCAATCGAACATTAGCGATCATAAGATAATGGTCTCTTCCCATCCCAATATCGGCACCCTTCTTGTTTCGCACGTCCAGGAGGCAACTCTTGAATCTTTCACTAATGGCAAAATGGTCGATCTGATTTTGTGTTCTGCGCCGATCAACAGAGGACCAACTGATTTTGTGGTGGTCCTTATGCTCAAACATAGTACCACCGATGAAGAGACTGTGAAAGTTGCAGAACTCTACAAATCTTTCACCGTTGTCATTACGATCACCAAGACCGTGTCTCCCCATCACATGTCTGAGCCCATAGTTATCAGCGCCAACTTTCGCATTCAAATCACCCATAACCATTATAATGTCACCTTTAGGTGTTCTGCTCAGAACGGCGTTTAGTTCTTCGTAGAAGGAGTCTTTTGCCAAGACATTGTCGGGTTCAGTAGGGGCATAACATTGTATTATTGAGATGTTCCTCATTTTGGTCCGGAACCTGGCGGTCAAGACCCTGTCAGAGACCGGTTCCCAGGATAAGAGACAGTTTCGCGCGGCTCTGGTTAAAAGGAGCCCCACACCTGACTCACGGCGACTACCGGTAGCTTTACCGGAGTACAACATTACAGTGCTGCCCGTTGGAGAGATGAATTCTCCGCTGTTCCACCATCTTATCTCACTAACTCCTAAGATATTTAATTTGTACCTCAGAAATTCACTCTCTAATTGAAGAAATCGTGCGTTCTGGGGACCTTCTGATCCATTGTCCAGGAGAGTACGCACATTCCAGAATCCAATCTTTGTCATTGTACGATAGCTAAAAGTCGTAACCGTTGAGTCAGTCCTTATCCGAGGCATAGTTGACGTTTCGTTAGCATATAAAGATTTCGGATAGTGCAAGTTGCTGGCATACACATCCTGTCCTTTGATTGTCGGTTTTAACGACAGGCCCTCAACGGAAAAGGCCGTGGTATTTTTTTTTCACACCCCACACCACAGGGGTACCTCAACCAAATCATCGCACCGCCATCACTGGCGGCTTGACGTTGGTTGACAATGGTCAGTGACCACTGCCGTTCCAGGGGGCGCCCACGCGGAGGACTATGGAAGAGGAGTTTTTGCCCCCCTCTTAAAATGCAGCTTGTACCATGCCCTAAAAACCAAAAATAGGATTCCGGAACAAAACCCGCAAGAAAACTTGAAAATTTCAAGGCAAAGTCACCCCTCGACTGGAAAATATAAAACCTTGAATATCTCGGAAACGGAGGCAGCTAGAGGGTCCAAACTTGCACTTTTTCAAATGGCTGTAACTCGAAAACTACGGCAGCTAGAGAGTTGATTTTGGTCTTAAAATGCAGCTTGTACCATGCTCTAAAAACCAAAAATAGGATTCCGGAAAAAAACCCGCAAGAAAACTTGAAAATTTCAAGGCAAAGTCACCCCTCGACTGGAAAATATAAAACCTTGAATATCTCGGAAACGGAGGCAGCTAGAGGGTCCAAACTTGCACTTTTTCAAATGGCTGTAACTCGAAAACTACGGCAGCTTGAGAGTTGATTTTGGTCTTAAAATGCAGCTTGTACCATGCCCTAAAAACCAAAAATAGGATTCCGGAACAAAACCCGCAAGAAAACTTGAAAATTTCAAGGCAAAGTCACCCCTCGACTGGAAAATATAAACCTTGAATATCTCGGAAACGGAGGCAGCTAGAGGGTCCAAACTTGCACTTTTTCAAATGGCTGTAACTCGAAAACTACGGCAGCTAGAGAGTTGATTTTGGTCTTAAAATGCAGCTTGTACCATGCCCTAAAAACCAAAAATAGGATTCCGGAACAAAACCCGCAAGAAAACTTGAAAATTTCAAGGCAAAGTTACCCCTCGACTGGAAAATATAAAACCTTGAATATCTCGGAAACGGAGGCAGCTAGAGGGTCCAAACTTGCACTTTTTCAAATGGCTGTAACTCGAAAACTACGGCAGCTAGAGAGTTGATTTTGGTCTTAAAATGCAGCTTGTACCATGCTCTAAAAACCAAAAATAGGATTCCGGAAAAAAACCCGCAAGAAAACTTGAAAACTTCAAGGCAAAGTCACCCCTCGACTGGAAAATATAAAACCTTGAATATCTCGGAAACGGAGGCAGCTAGAGGGTCCAAACTTGCACTTTTTCAAATGGCTGTAACTCGAAAACTACGGCAGCTAGAGAGTTGATTTGGGTCTTAAAATGCAGCTTGTACCATGCCCTAAAAACCAAAAATAGGATTCCGGAACAAAACCCGCAAGAAAACTTGAAAATTTCAAGGCAAAGTCACCCCTCGACTGGAAAATATAAAACCTTGAATATCTCGGAAACGGAGGCAGCTAGAGGGTCCAAACTTGCACTTTTTCAAATGGCTGTAACTCGAAAACTACGGCAGCTAGAGAGTTGATTTGGGTCTTAAAATGCAGCTTGTACCATGCCCTAAAAACCAAAAATAGGATTCCGGAACAAAACCCGCAAGACAACTTGAAAATTTCAAGGCAAAGTCACCCCTCGACTGGAAAATATAAAACCTTGAATATCTCGGAAACGGAGGCAGCTAGAGGGTCCAAACTTGCACTTTTTCAAATGGCTGTAACTCGAAAACTACGGCAGCTAGAGAGTTGATTTGGGTCTTCAAATGCAGCTTGTACCATGCCCTAAAAACCAAAAATAGGATTCCGGAACAAAACCCGCAAGAAAACTTGAAAATTTCAAGGCAAAGTCACCCCTCGACTGGAAAATATAAAACCTTGAATATCTCGGAAACGGAGGCAGCTAGAGGGTCCAAACTTGCACTTTTTCAAATGGCTGTAACTCGAAAACTACGGCAGCTAGAGAGTTGATTTGGGTCTTCAAATGCAGCTTGTACCATGCCCTAAAAACCAAAAATAGGATTCCGGAACAAAACCCGCAAGAAAACTTGAAAATTTCAAGGCAAAGTCACCCCTCGACTGGAAAATATAAAACCTTGAATATCTCGGAAACGGAGGCAGCTAGAGGGTCCAAACTTGCACTTTTTCAAATGGCTGTAACTCGAAAACTACGGCAGCTAGAGAGTTGATTTGGGTCTTCAAATGCAGCTTGTACCATGCCCTAAAAACCAAAAATAGGATTCCGGAACAAAACCCGCAAGAAAACTTGAAAATTTCAAGGCAAAGTCACCCCTCGACTGGAAAATATAAACCTTGAATATCTCGGAAACGGAGGCAGCTAGAGGGTCCAAACTTGCACTTTTTCAAATGGCTGTAACTCGAAAACTACGGCAGCTAGAGAGTTGATTTTGGTCTTAAAATGCAGCTTGTACCATGCCCTAAAAACCAAAAATAGGATTCCGGAACAAAACCCGCAAGAAAACTTGAAAATTTCAAGGCAAAGTCACCCCTCGACTGGAAAATATAAAACCTTGAATATCTCGGAAACGGAGGCAGCTAGAGGGTCCAAACTTGCACTTTTTCAAATGGCTGTAACTCGAAAACTACGGCAGCTAGAGAGTTGATTTGGGTCTTAAAATGCAGCTTGTACCATGCCCTAAAAACCAAAAATAGGATTCCGGAACAAAACCCGCAAGAAAACTTGAAAATTTCAAGGCAAAGTCACCCCTCGACTGGAAAATATAAAACCTTGAATATCTCGGAAACGGAGGCAGCTAGAGGGTCCAAACTTGCACTTTTTCAAATGGCTGTAACTCGAAAATTACGGCAGCTAGAGAGTTGATTTGGGTCTTAAAATGCAGCTTGTACCATGCCCTAAAAACCAAAAATAGGATTCCGGAACAAAACCCGCAAGAAAACTTGAAAATTTCAAGCCAAAGTCACCCCTCGACTGGAAAATATAAAACCTTGAATATCTCGGAAACGGAGGCAGCTAGAGGGTCCAAACTTGCACTTTTTCAAATGGCTGTAACTCGAAAACTACGGCAGCTAGAGAGTTGATTTGGGTCTTCAAATGCAGCTTGTACCATGCCCTAATAACCAAAAATAGGATTCCGGAACAAAACCCGCAAAAAAACTTGAAAATTTCAAGGCAAAGTCACCCCTCGACTGGAAAATATAAACCTTGAATATCTCGGAAACGGAGGCAGCTAGATGGTCCAAACTTGCACTTTTTCAAATGGCTGTAACTCGAAAACTACGGCAGCTAGAGAGTTGATTTTGGTCGTAAAATGCAGCTTGTACCATGCCCTAAAAACCAAAAATAGGATTCCGGAACAAAACCCGCAAGAAAACTTGAAAATTTCAAGGCAAAGTCACCCCTCGACTGGAAAATATAAAACCTTGAATATCTCGGAAACGGAGGCAGCTAGAGGGTCCAAACTTGCACTTTTTCAAATGGCTGTAACTCGAAAACTACGGCAGCTAGAGAGTTGATTTGGGTCTTAAAATGCAGCTTGTACCATGCCCTAAAAACCAAAAATAGGATTCCGGAACAAAACCCGCAACAAAACTTGAAAATTTCAAGGCAAAGTCACCCCTCGACTGGAAAATATAAAACCTTGAATATCTCGGAAACGGAGGCAGCTAGAGGGTCCAAACTTGCACTTTTTCAAATGGCTGTAACTCGAAAACTACGGCAGCTAGAGAGTTGATTTGGGTCTTAAAATGCAGCTTGTACCATGCCCTAAAAACCAAAAATAGGATTCCGGAACAAAACCCGCAAGAAAACTTGAAAATTTCAAGCCAAAGTCACCCCTCGACTGGAAAATATAAAACCTTGAATATCTCGGAAACGGAGGCAGCTAGAGGGTCCAAACTTGCACTTTTTCAAATGGCTGTAACTCGAAAACTACGGCAGCTAGAGAGTTGATTTGGGTCTTAAAATGCAGCTTGTACCATGCCCTAAAAACCAAAAATAGGATTCCGGAACAAAACCCGCAACAAAACTTGAAAATTTCAAGGCAAAGTCACCCCTCGACTGGAAAATATAAAACCTTGAATATCTCGGAAACGGAGGCAGCTAGAGGGTCCAAACTTGCACTTTTTCAAATGGCTGTAACTCGAAAACTACGGCAGCTAGAGAGTTGATTTGGGTCTTAAAATGCAGCTTGTACCATGCCCTAAAAACCAAAAATAGGATTCCGGAACAAAACCTGCAAGAAAACTTGAAAATTTCAAGGCAAAGTCACCCCTCGACTGGAAAATATAAAACCTTGAATATCTCGGAAACGGAGGCAGCTAGAGGGTCCAAACTTGCACTTTTTCAAATGGCTGTAACTCGAAAACTACGGCAGCTAGAGAGTTGATTTGGGTCTTAAAATGCAGCTTGTACCATGCCCTAAAAACCAAAAATAGGATTCCGGAACAAAACCTGCAAGAAAACTTGAAAATTTCAAGGCAAAGTCACCCCTCGACTGGAAAATATAAAACCTTGAATATCTCGGAAACGGAGGCAGCTAGAGGGTCCAAACTTGCACTTTTTCAAATGGCTGTAACTCGAAAACTACGGCAGCTAGAGAGTTGATTTGGGTCTTAAAATGCAGCTTGTACCATGCCCTAAAAACCAAAAATAGGATTCCGGAACAAAACCCGCAAGAAAACTTGAAAATTTCAAGCCAAAGTCACCCCTCGACTGGAAAATATAAAACCTTGAATATCTCGGAAACGGAGGCAGCTAGAGGGTCCAAACTTGCACTTTTTCAAATGGCTGTAACTCGAAAACTACGGCAGCTAGAGAGTTGATTTGGGTCTTCAAATGCAGCTTGTACCATGCCCTAAAAACCAAAAATAGGATTCCGGAACAAAACCCGCAAGAAAACTTGAAAATTTCAAGGCAAAGTCACCCCTCGACTGGAAAATATAAAACCTTGAATATCTCGGAAACGGAGGCAGCTAGAGGGTCCAAACTTGCACTTTTTCAAATGGCTGTAACTCGAAAACTGCGGCAGCTAGAGAGTTGATTTGGGTCTTAAAATGCAGCTTGTACCATGCCCTAAAAACCAAAAATAGGATTCCGGAACAAAACCCGCAAGAAAACTTGAAAATTTCAAGGCAAAGTCACCCCTCGACTGGAAAATATAAAACCTTGAATATCTCGGAAACGGAGGCAGCTAGAGGGTCCAAACTTGCACTTTTTCAAATGGCTGTAACTCGAAAACTACGGCAGCTAGAGAGTTGATTTGGGTCTTAAAATGCAGCTTGTACCATGCCCTAAAAACCAAAAATAGGATTCCGGAACAAAACCCGCAAGAAAACTTGAAAATTTCAAGCCAAAGTCACCCCTCGACTGGAAAATATAAAACCTTGAATATCTCGGAAACGGAGGCAGCTAGAGGGTCCAAACTTGCACTTTTTCAAATGGCTGTAACTCGAAAACTACGGCAGCTAGAGAGTTGATTTGGGTCTTCAAATGCAGCTTGTACCATGCCCTAAAAACCAAAAATAGGATTCCGGAACAAAACCCGCAAGAAAACTTGAAAATTTCAAGGCAAAGTCACCCCTCGACTGGAAAATATAAAACCTTGAATATCTCGGAAACGGAGGCAGCTAGAGGGTCCAAACTTGCACTTTTTCAAATGGCTGTAACTCGAAAACTACGGCAGCTAGAGAGTTGATTTGGGTCTTCAAATGCAGCTTGTACCATGCCCTAAAAACCAAAAATAGGATTCCGGAACAAAACCCGCAAGAAAACTTGAAAATTTCAAGGCAAAGTCACCCCTCGACTGGAAAATATAAACCTTGAATATCTCGGAAACGGAGGCAGCTAGAGGGTCCAAACTTGCACTTTTTCAAATGGCTGTAACTCGAAAACTACGGCAGCTAGAGAGTTGATTTTGGTCTTAAAATGCAGCTTGTACCATGCCCTAAAAACCAAAAATAGGATTCCGGAACAAAACCCGCAAGAAAACTTGAAAATTTCAAGGCAAAGTCACCCCTCGACTGGAAAATATAAAACCTTGAATATCTCGGAAACGGAGGCAGCTAGAGGGTCCAAACTTGCACTTTTTCAAATGGCTGTAACTCGAAAACTACGGCAGCTAGAGAGTTGATTTGGGTCTTCAAATGCAGCTTGTACCATGCCCTAAAAACCAAAAATAGGATTCCGGAACAAAACCCGCAAGAAAACTTGAAAATTTCAAGGCAAAGTCACCCCTCGACTGGAAAATATAAAACCTTGAATATCTCGGAAACGGAGGCAGCTAGAGGGTCCAAACTTGCACTTTTTCAAATGGCTGTAACTCGAAAACTACGGCAGCTAGAGAGTTGATTTGGGTCTTAAAATGCAGCTTGTACCATGCCCTAAAAACCAAAAATAGGATTCCGGAACAAAACCCGCAAGAAAACTTGAAAATTTCAAGCCAAAGTCACCCCTCGACTGGAAAATATAAAACCTTGAATATCTCGGAAACGGAGGCAGCTAGAGGGTCCAAACTTGCACTTTTTCAAATGGCTGTAACTCGAAAACTACGGCAGCTAGAGAGTTGATTTGGGTCTTCAAATGCAGCTTGTACCATGCCCTAAAAACCAAAAATAGGATTCCGGAACAAAACCCGCAACAAAACTTGAAAATTTCAAGGCAAAGTCACCCCTCGACTGGAAAATATAAAACCTTGAATATCTCGGAAACGGAGGCAGCTAGAGGGTCCAAACTTGCACTTTTTCAAATGGCTGTAACTCGAAAACTACGGCAGCTAGAGAGTTGATTTGGGTCTTAAAATGCAGCTTGTACCATGCCCTAAAAACCAAAAATAGGATTCCGGAACAAAACCCGCAAGAAAACTTGAAAATTTCAAGCCAAAGTCACCCCTCGACTGGAAAATATAAAACCTTGAATATCTCGGAAACGGAGGCAGCTAGAGGGTCCAAACTTGCACTTTTTCAAATGGCTGTAACTCGAAAACTACGGCAGCTAGAGAGTTGATTTGGGTCTTAAAATGCAGCTTGTACCATGCCCTAAAAACCAAAAATAGGATTCCGGAACAAAACCCGCAACAAAACTTGAAAATTTCAAGCCAAAGTCACCCCTCGACTGGAAAATATAAAACCTTGAATATCTCGGAAACGGAGGCAGCTAGAGGGTCCAAACTTGCACTTTTTCAAATGGCTGTAACTCGAAAACTACGGCAGCTAGAGAGTTGATTTGGGTCTTAAAATGCAGCTTGTACCATGCCCTAAAAACCAAAAATAGGATTCCGGAACAAAACCTGCAAGAAAACTTGAAAATTTCAAGGCAAAGTCACCCCTCGACTGGAAAATATAAAACCTTGAATATCTCGGAAACGGAGGCAGCTAGAGGGTCCAAACTTGCACTTTTTCAAATGGCTGTAACTCGAAAACTACGGCAGCTAGAGAGTTGATTTGGGTCTTAAAATGCAGCTTGTACCATGCCCTAAAAACCAAAAATAGGATTCCGGAACAAAACCTGCAAGAAAACTTGAAAATTTCAAGGCAAAGTCACCCCTCGACTGGAAAATATAAAACCTTGAATATCTCGGAAACGGAGGCAGCTAGAGGGTCCAAACTTGCACTTTTTCAAATGGCTGTAACTCGAAAACTACGGCAGCTAGAGAGTTGATTTGGGTCTTAAAATGCAGCTTGTACCATGCCCTAAAAACCAAAAATAGGATTCCGGAACAAAACCCGCAAGAAAACTTGAAAATTTCAAGCCAAAGTCACCCCTCGACTGGAAAATATAAAACCTTGAATATCTCGGAAACGGAGGCAGCTAGAGGGTCCAAACTTGCACTTTTTCAAATGGCTGTAACTCGAAAACTGCGGCAGCTAGAGAGTTGATTTGGGTCTTAAAATGCAGCTTGTACCATGCCCTAAAAACCAAAAATAGGATTCCGGAACAAAACCCGCAAGAAAACTTGAAAATTTCAAGGCAAAGTCACCCCTCGACTGGAAAATATAAAACCTTGAATATCTCGGAAACGGAGGCAGCTAGAGGGTCCAAACTTGCACTTTTTCAAATGGCTGTAACTAGAATACTACGGCAGCTAGAGAGTTGGTTTTGGTCTTAAAATGCAGCTTGTACCATGCCCTAAAAACCAAAAATAGGATTCCGGAACAAAACCCGCAAGAAAACTTGAAAATTTCAAGGCAAAGTCACCCCTCGACTGGAAAATATAAAACCTTGAATATCTCGGAAACGGAGGCAGCTAGAGGGTCCAAACTTGCACTTTTTCAAATGGCTGTAACTCGAAAACTACGGCAGCTAGAGAGTTGATTTGGGTCTTAAAATGCAGCTTGTACCATGCCCTAAAAACCAAAAATAGGATTCCGGAACAAAACCCGCAAGAAAACTTGAAAATTTCAAGCCAAAGTCACCCCTCGACTGGAAAATATAAAACCTTGAATATCTCGGAAACGGAGGCAGCTAGAGGGTCCAAACTTGCACTTTTTCAAATGGCTGTAACTCGAAAACTGCGGCAGCTAGAGAGTTGATTTGGGTCTTAAAATGCAGCTTGTACCATGCCCTAAAAACCAAAAATAGGATTCCGGAACAAAACCCGCAAGAAAACTTGAAAATTTCAAGGCAAAGTCACCCCTCGACTGGAAAATATAAAACCTTGAATATCTCGGAAACGGAGGCAGCTAGAGGGTCCAAACTTGCACTTTTTCAAATGGCTGTAACTCGAAAACTACGGCAGCTAGAGAGTTGGTTTTGGTCTTAAAATGCAGCTTGTACCATGCCCTAAAAACCACAAATAGGATTCCGGAACAAAACCCGCAAGAAAACTTGAAAATTTCGAGGCAAAGTCACCCCTCGACTGGAAAATATAAAACCTTGAATATCTCGGAAACGGAGGCAGCTAGAGGGTCCAAACTTGCACTTTTTCAAATGGCTGTAACTCGAAAACTACGGCAGCTAGAGAGTTGATTTGGGTCTTAAAATGCAGCTTGTACCATGCCCTAAAAACCAAAAATAGGATTCCGGAACAAAACCCGCAAGAAAACTTGAAAATTTCAAGGCAAAGTCACCCCTCGACTGGAAAATATAAACCTTGAATATCTCGGAAACGGAGGCAGCTAGAGGGTCCAAACTTGCACTTTTTCAAATGGCTGTAACTCGAAAACTACGGCAGCTAGAGAGTTGATTTTGGTCTTAAAATGCAGCTTGTACCATGCCCTAAAAACCAAAAATAGGATTCCGGAACAAAACCCGCAAGAAAACTTGAAAATTTCAAGGCAAAGTCACCCCTCGACTGGAAAATATAAAACCTTGAATATCTCGGAAACGGAGGCAGCTAGAGGGTCCAAACTTGCACTTTTTCAAATGGCTGTAACTCGAAAACTACGGCAGCTAGAGAGTTGATTTGGGTCTTAAAATGCAGCTTGTACCATGCCCTAAAAACCAAAAATAGGATTCCGGAACAAAACCTGCAAGAAAACTTGAAAATTTCAAGCCAAAGTCACCCCTCGACTGGAAAATATAAAACCTTGAATATCTCGGAAACGGAGGCAGCTAGAGGGTCCAAACTTGCACTTTTTCAAATGGCTGTAACTCGAAAACTACGGCAGCTAGAGAGTTGGTTTTGGTCTTAAAATGCAGCTTGTACCATGCCCTAAAAACCAAAAATAGGATTCCGGAACAAAACCCGCAAGAAAACTTGAAAATTTCAAGGCAAAGTCACCCCTCGACTGGAAAATATAAAACCTTGAATATCTCGGAAACGGAGGCAGCTAAAGGGTCCAAACTTGCACTTTTTCAAATGGCTGTAACTCGAAAACTACGGCAGCTAGAGAGTTGATTTTGGTCTTAAAATGCAGCTTGTACCATGCCCTAAAAACCAAAAATAGGATTCCGGAACAAAACCCGCAAGAAAACTTGAAAATTTCAAGGCAAAGTCACCCCTCGACTGGAAAATATAAAACCTTGAATATCTCGGAAACGGAGGCAGCTAGAGGGTCCAAACTTGCACTTTTTCAAATGGCTGTAACTCGAAAACTACGGCAGCTAGAGAGTTGATTTGGGTCTTCAAATGCAGCTTGTACCATGCCCTAAAAACCAAAAATAGGATTCCGGAACAAAACCCGCAAGAAAACTTGAAAATTTCAAGGCAAAGTCACCCCTCGACTGGAAAATATAAAACCTTGAATATCTCGGAAACGGAGGCAGCTAGAGGGTCCAAACTTGCACTTTTTCAAATGGCTGTAACTCGAAAACTACGGCAGCTAGAGAGTTGATTTGGGTCTTAAAATGCAGCTTGTACCATGCCCTAAAAACCAAAAATAGGATTCCGGAACAAAACCCGCAAGAAAACTTGAAAATTTCAAGGCAAAGTCACCCCTCGACTGGAAAATATAAAACCTTGAATATCTCGGAAACGGAGGCAGCTAGAGGGTCCAAACTTGCACTTTTTCAAATGGCTGTAACTCGAAAACTACGGCAGCTAGAGAGTTGATTTGGGTCTTCAAATGCAGCTTGTACCATGCCCTAAAAACCAAAAATAGGATTCCGGAACAAAACCCGCAAGAAAACTTGAAAATTTCAAGGCAAAGTCACCCCTCGACTGGAAAATATAAAACCTTGAATATCTCGGAAACGGAGGCAGCTAGAGGGTCCAAACTTGCACTTTTTCAAATGGCTGTAACTCGAAAACTACGGCAGCTAGAGAGTTGATTTGGGTCTTAAAATGCAGCTTGTACCATGCCCTAAAAACCAAAAATAGGATTCCGGAACAAAACCCGCAAGAAAACTTGAAAATTTCAAGGCAAAGTCACCCCTCGACTGGAAAATATAAAACCTTGAATATCTCGGAAACGGAGGCAGCTAGAGGGTCCAAACTTGCACTTTTTCAAATGGCTGTAACTCGAAAACTACGGCAGCTAGAGAGTTGATTTGGGTCTTAAAATGCAGCTTGTACCATGCCCTAAAAACCAAAAATAGGATTTCGGAACAAAACCCGCAAAAAAACTTGAAAATTTCAAGCCAAAGTCACCCCTCGACTGGAAAATATAAAACCTTGAATATCTCGGAAACGGAGGCAGCTAGAGGGTCCAAACTTGCACTTTTTCAAATGGCTGTAACTCGAAAACTACGGCAGCTAGAGAGTTGATTTGGGTCTTCAAATGCAGCTTGTACCATGCCCTAAAAACCAAAAATAGGATTCCGGAACAAAACCCGCAAGAAAACTTGAAAATTTCAAGGCAAAGTCACCCCTCGACTGGAAAATATAAAACCTTGAATATCTCGGAAACGGAGGCAGCTAGAGGGTCCAAACTTGCACTTTTTCAAATGGCTGTAACTCGAAAACTACGGCAGCTAGAGAGTTGATTTGGGTCTTAAAATGCAGCTTGTACCATGCCCTAAAAACCAAAAATAGGATTCCGGAACAAAACCCGCAAGAAAACTTGAAAATTTCAAGGCAAAGTCACCCCTCGACTGGAAAATATAAAACCTTGAATATCTCGGAAACGGAGGCAGCTAGAGGGTCCAAACTTGCACTTTTTCAAATGGCTGTAACTCGAAAACTACGGCAGCTAGAGAGTTGATTTGGGTCTTAAAATGCAGCTTGTACCATGCCCTAAAACCAAAAATAGGATTCCGGAACAAAACCCGCAAAAAAACTTGAAAATTTCAAGCCAAAGTCACCCCTCGACTGGAAAATATAAAACCTTGAATATCTCGGAAACGGAGGCAGCTAGAGGGTCCAAACTTGCACTTTTTCAAATGGCTGTAACTCGAAAACTACGGCAGCTAGAGAGTTGATTTGGGTCTTCAAATGCAGCTTGTACCATGCCCTAAAAACCAAAAATAGGATTCCGGAACAAAACCCGCAAGAAAACTTGAAAATTTCAAGGCAAAGTCACCCCTCGACTGGAAAATATAAAACCTTGAATATCTCGGAAACGGAGGCAGCTAGAGGGTCCAAACTTGCACTTTTTCAAATGGCTGTAACTCGAAAACTACGGCAGCTAGAGAGTTGATTTGGGTCTTAAAATGCAGCTTGTACCATGCCCTAAAAACCAAAAATAGGATTCCGGAACAAAACCCGCAAGAAAACTTGAAAATTTCAAGGCAAAGTCACCCCTCGACTGGAAAATATAAAACCTTGAATATCTCGGAAACGGAGGCAGCTAGAGGGTCCAAACTTGCACTTTTTCAAATGGCTGTAACTCGAAAACTACGGCAGCTAGAGAGTTGATTTGGGTCTTAAAATGCAGCTTGTACCATGCCCTAAAAACCAAAAATAGGATTCCGGAACAAAACCCGCAAGAAA
Organism: Chloromyia formosa; assembly: GCA_964017055.1. Lineage (NCBI taxonomy): Eukaryota > Metazoa > Arthropoda > Insecta > Diptera > Stratiomyidae > Chloromyia > Chloromyia formosa. The sequence goes on from OZ024817.1 coordinate 11,846,405, forward strand.
ACTTGAAAATTTCAAGGCAAAGTCACCCCTCGACTGGAAAATATAAAACCTTGAATATCTCGGAAACGGAGGCAGCTAGAGGGTCCAAACTTGCACTTTTTCAAATGGCTGTAACTCGAAAACTACGGCAGCTAGAGAGTTGATTTGGGTCTTAAAATGCAGCTTGTACCATGCCCTAAAAACCAAAAATAGGATTCCGGAACAAAACCCGCAAGAAAACTTGAAAATTTCAAGGCAAAGTCACCCCTCGACTGGAAAATATAAAACCTTGAATATCTCGGAAACGGAGGCAGCTAGAGGGTCCAAACTTGCACTTTTTCAAATGGCTGTAACTCGAAAACTACGGCAGCTAGAGAGTTGATTTGGGTCTTAAAATGCAGCTTGTACCATGCCCTAAAAACCAAAAATAGGATTCCGGAACAAAACCCGCAAGAAAACTTGAAAATTTCAAGCCAAAGTCACCCCTCGACTGGAAAATATAAAACCTTGAATATCTCGGAAACGGAGGCAGCTAGAGGGTCCAAACTTGCACTTTTTCAAATGGCTGTAACTCGAAAACTACGGCAGCTAGAGAGTTGATTTGGGTCTTAAAATGCAGCTTGTACCATGCCCTAAAAACCAAAAATAGGATTCCGGAACAAAACCCGCAAGAAAACTTGAAAATTTTAAGGCAAAGTCACCCCTCGACTGGAAAATATAAAACCTTGAATATCTCGGAAACGGAGGCAGCTAGAGGGTCCAAACTTGCACTTTTTCAAATGGCTGTAACTCGAAAACTACGGCAGCTAGAGAGTTGATTTGGGTCTTAAAATGCAGCTTGTACCATGCCCTAAAAACCAAAAATAGGATTCCGGAACAAAACCCGCAAGAAAACTTGAAAATTTCAAGCCAAAGTCACCCCTCGACTGGAAAATATAAAACCTTGAATATCTCGGAAACGGAGGCAGCTAGAGGGTCCAAACTTGCACTTTTTCAAATGGCTGTAACTCGAAAACTACGGCAGCTAGAGAGTTGATTTGGGTCTTAAAATGCAGCTTGTACCATGCCCTAACAACCAAAAATAGGATTCCGGAACAAAACCCGCAAAAAAACTTGAAAATTTCAAGCCAAAGTCACCCCTCGACTGGAAAATATAAAACCTTGAATATCTCGGAAACGGAGGCAGCTAGAGGGTCCAAACTTGCACTTTTTCAAATGGCTGTAACTCGAAAACTACGGCAGCTAGAGAGTTGATTTGGGTCTTAAAATGCAGCTTGTACCATGCCCTAAAAACCAAAAATAGGATTCCGGAACAAAACCCGCAAGAAAACTTGAAAATTTCAAGCCAAAGTCACCCCTCGACTGGAAAATATAAAACCTTGAATATCTCGGAAACGGAGGCAGCTAGAGGGTCCAAACTTGCACTTTTTCAAATGGCTGTAACTCGAAAACTACGGCAGCTAGAGAGTTGATTTTGGTCTTAAAATGCAGCTTGTACCATGCCCTAAAAACCAAAAATAGGATTCCGGAACAAAACCCGCAAGAAAACTTGAAAATTTCAAGGCAAAGTCACCCCTCGACTGGAAAATATAAAACCTTGAATATCTCGGAAACGGAGGCAGCTAGAGGGTCCAAACTTGCACTTTTTCAAATGGCTGTAACTCGAAAACTACGGCAGCTAGAGAGTTGATTTGGGTCTTAAAATGCAGCTTGTACCATGCCCTAAAAACCAAAAATAGGATTCCGGAACAAAACCCGCAAAAAAACTTGAAAATTTCAAGCCAAAGTCACCCCTCGACTGGAAAATATAAAACCTTGAATATCTCGGAAACGGAGGCAGCTAGAGGGTCCAAACTTGCACTTTTTCAAATGGCTGTAACTCGAAAACTACGGCAGCTAGAGAGTTGATTTGGGTCTTAAAATGCAGCTTGTACCATGCCCTAAAAACCAAAAATAGGATTCCGGAACAAAACCCGCAAGAAAACTTGAAAATTTCAAGGCAAAGTCACCCCTCGACTGGAAAATATAAAACCTTGAATATCTCGGAAACGGAGGCAGCTAGAGGGTCCAAACTTGCACTTTTTCAAATGGCTGTAACTCGAAAACTACGGCAGCTAGAGAGTTGATTTTGGTCTTAAAATGCAGCTTGTACCATGCCCTAAAAACCAAAAATAGGATTCCGGAACAAAACCTGCAAGAAAACTTGAAAATTTCAAGGCAAAGTCACCCCTCGACTGGAAAATATAAAACCTTGAATATCTCGGAAACGGAGGCAGCTAGAGGGTCCAAACTTGCACTTTTTCAAATGGCTGTAACTCGAAAACTACGGCAGCTAGAGAGTTGATTTGGGTCTTAAAATGCAGCTTGTACCATGCCCTAAAAACCAAAAATAGGATTCCGGAACAAAACCTGCAAGAAAACTTGAAAATTTCAAGGCAAAGTCACCCCTCGACTGGAAAATATAAAACCTTGAATATCTCGGAAACGGAGGCAGCTAGAGGGTCCAAACTTGCACTTTTTCAAATGGCTGTAACTCGAAAACTACGGCAGCTAGAGAGTTGATTTGGGTCTTAAAATGCAGCTTGTACCATGCCCTAAAAACCAAAAATAGGATTCCGGAACAAAACCCGCAAAAAACCTTGAAAATTTCAAGCCAAAGTCACCCCTCGACTGGAAAATATAAAACCTTGAATATCTCGGAAACGGAGGCAGCTAGAGGGTCCAAACTTGCACTTTTTCAAATGGCTGTAACTCGAAAACTACGGCAGCTAGAGAGTTGGTTTTGGTCTTAAAATGCAGCTTGTACCATGCCCTAAAAACCAAAAATAGGATTCCGGAACAAAACCTGCAAGAAAACTTGAAAATTTCAAGGCAAAGTCACCCCTCGACTGGAAAATATAAAACCTTGAATATCTCGGAAACGGAGGCAGCTAGAGGGTCCAAACTTGCACTTTTTCAAATGGCTGTAACTCGAAAACTACGGCAGCTAGAGAGTTGATTTGGGTCTTAAAATGCAGCTTGTACCATGCCCTAAAAACCAAAAATAGGATTCCGGAACAAAACCCGCAAAAAAACTTGAAAATTTCAAGGCAAAGTCACCCCTCGACTGGAAAATATAAAACCTTGAATATCTCGGAAACGGAGGCAGCTAGAGGGTTCAAACTTGCACTTTTTCAAATGGCTGTAACTCGAAAACTACGGCAGCTAGAGAGTTGATTTGGGTCTTAAAATGCAGCTTGTACCATGCCCTAAAAACCAAAAATAGGATTCCGGAACAAAACCCGCAAGAAAACTTGAAAATTTCAAGGCAAAGTCACCCCTCGACTGGAAAATATAAAACCTTGAATATCTCGGAAACGGAGGCAGCTAGAGGGTCCAAACTTGCACTTTTTCAAATGGCTGTAACTCGAAAACTACGGCAGCTAGAGAGTTGGTTTTGGTCTTAAAATGCAGCTTGTACCATGCCCTAAAAACCAAAAATAGGATTCCGGAACAAAACCTGCAAGAAAACTTGAAAATTTCAAGGCAAAGTCACCCCTCGACTGGAAAATATAAAACCTTGAATATCTCGGAAACGGAGGCAGCTAGAGGGTCCAAACTTGCACTTTTTCAAATGGCTGTAACTCGAAAACTACGGCAGCTAGAGAGTTGATTTGGGTCTTAAAATGCAGCTTGTACCATGCCCTAAAAACCAAAAATAGGATTCCGGAACAAAACCCGCAAGAAAACTTGAAAATTTCAAGGCAAAGTCACCCCTCGACTGAAAAATATAAAACCTTGAATATCTCGGAAACGGAGGCTGCTAGAGGGTCCAAACTTGCACTTTTTCAAATGGCTGTACCTCGAAAACTGCGGCAGCTAGAGAGTTGATTTGGGTCTTCAAATGCAGCTTGTACCATGCCCTAAAAACCAAAAATAGGATTCCGGAACAAAACCCGCAAGAAAACTTGAAAATTTCAAGGCAAAGTCACCCCTCGACTGGAAAATATAAAACCTTGAATATCTCGGAAACGGAGGCAGCTGGAGGGTCCAAACTTGTACTTTTTCAAATGGCTGTAACTCGAAAACTACGGCAGCTAGAGAGTTGATTTGGGTCTTCAAATGCAGCTTGTACCATGCCCTAAAAACCAAAAATAGGATTCCGGAACAAAACCCGCAAAAAAACTTGAAAATTTCAAGGCAAAGTCACCCCTCGACTGGAAAATATAAAACCTTGAATATCTCGGAAACGGAGGCAGCTAGAGGGTCCAAACTTGCACTTTTTCAAATGGCTGTAACTCGAAAACTACGGCAGCTAGAGAGTTGATTTTGGTCTTAAAATGCAGCTTGTACCATGCCCTAAAAACCAAAAATAGGATTCCGGAACAAAACCCGCAAGAAAACTTGAAAATTTCAAGGCAAAATCACCCCTCGACTGGAAAATATAAAACCTTGAATATCTCGGAAACGGAGGCAGCTAGAGGGTCCAAACTTGCACTTTTTCAAATGGCTGTAACTCGAAAACTACGGCAGCTAGAGAGTTGATTTGGGTCTTCAAATGCAGCTTGTACTATGCCCTAAAAACCAAAAATAGGATTCCGGAACAAAACCCGCAAGAAAACTTGAAAATTTCAAGGCAAAGTCACCCCTCGACTGGAAAATATAAAACCTTGAATATCTCGGAAACGGAGGCAGCTAGAGGGTCCAAACTTGCACTTTTTCAAATGGCTGTAACTCGAAAACTACGGCAGCTAGAGAGTTGATTTGGGTCTTCAAATGCAGCTTGTACCATGCCCTAAAAACCAAAAATAGGATTCCGGAACAAAACCCGCAAGAAAACTTGAAAATTTCAAGCCAAAGTCACCCCTCGACTGGAAAATATAAAACCTTGAATATCTCGGAAACGGAGGCAGCTAGAGGGTCCAAACTTGCACTTTTTCAAATGGCTGTAACTCGAAAACTGCGGCCGCTAGAGAGTTGATTTGGGTCTTCAAATGCAGCTTGTACCATGCCCTAAAAACCAAAAATAGGATTCCGGAACAAAACCCGCAAGAAAACTTGAAAATTTCAAGGCAAAGTCACCCCTCGACTGGAAAATATAAAACCTTGAATATCTCGGAAACGGAGGCAGCTAGAGGGTCCAAACTTGCACTTTTTCAAATGGCTGTAACTCGAAAACTACGCCAGCTAGAGAGTTGATTTGGGTCTTCAAATGCAGCTTGTACCATGCCCTAAAAACCAAAAATATGATTCCGGAAAAAAAACCGCAAGAAAACTTGAAAATTTCAAGGCAAAGTCACCCCTCGACAGGAAAATGTAAAACCTTGAATATCTCGGAAACGGAGGCAGCTAGAGGGTCCAAACTTGCACTTTTTCAAATGGCTGTAACTCGAAAACTACGCCAGCTAGAGAGTTGATTTTGGTCTTAAAATGCAGCTTGTACCATGCCCTAAAAACCAAAAATAGGATTCCGGAACAAAACCCGCAAGAAAACTTGAAAATTTCAAGGCAAAGTCACCCCTCGACTGGAAAATATAAAACCTTGAATATCTCGGAAACGGAGGCAGCTAGAGGGTCCAAACTTGCACTTTTTCAAATGGCTGTAACTCGAAAACTACGGCAGCTAGAGAGTTGATTTGGGTCTTCAAATGCAGCTTGTACCATGCCCTAAAAACCAAAAATAGGATTCCGGAACAAAACCCGCAAGAAAACTTGAAAATTTCAAGGCAAAGTCACCCCTCGACTGGAAAATATAAAACCTTGAATATCTCGGAAACGGAGGCAGCTAGAGGGTCCAAACTTGCACTTTTTCAAATGGCTGTAACTCGAAAACTACGGCAGCTAGAGAGTTGATTTGGGTCTTCAAATGCAGCTTGTACCATGCCCTAAAAACCAAAAATAGGATTCCGGAACAAAACCCGCAAGAAAACTTGAAAATTTCAAGGCAAAGTCACCCCTCGACTGGAAAATATAAAACCTTGAATATCTCGGAAACGGAGGCAGCTAGAGGGTCCAAACTTGCACTTTTTCAAATGGCTGTAACTCGAAAACTACGGCAGCTAGAGAGTTGATTTGGGTCTTCAAATGCAGCTTGTACCATGCCCTAAAAACCAAAAATAGGATTCCGGAACAAAACCCGCAAGAAAACTTGAAAATTTCAAGGCAAAGTCACCCCTCGACTGGAAAATATAAAACCTTGAATATCTCGGAAACGGAGGCAGCTAGAGGGTCCAAACTTGCACTTTTTCAAATGGCTGTAACTCGAAAACTACGGCAGCTAGAGAGTTGATTTGGGTCTTCAAATGCAGCTTGTACCATGCCCTAAAAACCAAAAATAGGATTCCGGAACAAAACCCGCAAGAAAACTTGAAAATTTCAAGGCAAAGTCACCCCTCGACTGGAAAATATAAAACCTTGAATATCTCGGAAACGGAGGCAGCTAGAGGGTCCAAACTTGCACTTTTTCAAATGGCTGTAACTCGAAAACTACGGCAGCTAGAGAGTTGATTTGGGTCTTCAAATGCAGCTTGTACCATGCCCTAAAAACCAAAAATAGGATTCCGGAACAAAACCCGCAAGAAAACTTGAAAATTTCAAGGCAAAGTCACCCCTCGACTGGAAAATATAAAACCTTGAATATCTCGGAAACGGAGGCAGCTAGAGGGTCCAAACTTGCACTTTTTCAAATGGCTGTAACTCGAAAACTACGGCAGCTAGAGAGTTGATTTGGGTCTTCAAATGCAGCTTGTACCATGCCCTAAAAACCAAAAATAGGATTCCGGAACAAAACCCGCAAGAAAACTTGAAAATTTCAAGGCAAAGTCACCCCTCGACTGGAAAATATAAAACCTTGAATATCTCGGAAACGGAGGCAGCTAGAGGGTCCAAACTTGCACTTTTTCAAATGGCTGTAACTCGAAAACTACGGCAGCTAGAGAGTTGATTTGGGTCTTCAAATGCAGCTTGTACCATGCCCTAAAAACCAAAAATAGGATTCCGGAACAAAACCCGCAAGAAAACTTGAAAATTTCAAGGCAAAGTCACCCCTCGACTGGAAAATATAAAACCTTGAATATCTCGGAAACGGAGGCAGCTAGAGGGTCCAAACTTGCACTTTTTCAAATGGCTGTAACTCGAAAACTGCGGCCGCTAGAGAGTTGATTTGGGTCTTCAAATGCAGCTTGTACCATGCCCTAAAAACCAAAAATAGGATTCCGGAACAAAACCCGCAAGAAAACTTGAAAATTTCAAGGCAAAGTCACCCCTCGACTGGAAAATATAAAACCTTGAATATCTCGGAAACGGAGGCAGCTAGAGGGTCCAAACTTGCACTTTTTCAAATGGCTGTAACTCGAAAACTACGCCAGCTAGAGAGTTGATTTGGGTCTTCAAATGCAGCTTGTACCATGCCCTAAAAACCAAAAATATGATTCCGGAAAAAAAACCGCAAGAAAACTTGAAAATTTCAAGGCAAAGTCACCCCTCGACAGGAAAATGTAAAACCTTGAATATCTCGGAAACGGAGGCAGCTAGAGGGTCCAAACTTGCACTTTTTCAAATGGCTGTAACTCGAAAACTACGCCAGCTAGAGAGTTGATTTTGGTCTTAAAATGCAGCTTGTACCATGCCCTAAAAACCAAAAATAGGATTCCGGAACAAAACCCGCAAGAAAACTTGAAAATTTCAAGGCAAAGTCACCCCTCGACTGGAAAATATAAAACCTTGAATATCTCGGAAACGGAGGCAGCTAGAGGGTCCAAACTTGCACTTTTTCAAATGGCTGTAACTCGAAAACTACGGCAGCTAGAGAGTTGATTTGGGTCTTCAAATGCAGCTTGTACCATGCCCTAAAAACCAAAAATAGGATTCCGGAACAAAACCCGCAAGAAAACTTGAAAATTTCAAGGCAAAGTCACCCCTCGACTGGAAAATATAAAACCTTGAATATCTCGGAAACGGAGGCAGCTAGAGGGTCCAAACTTGCACTTTTTCAAATGGCTGTAACTCGAAAACTACGGCAGCTAGAGAGTTGATTTGGGTCTTCAAATGCAGCTTGTACCATGCCCTAAAAACCAAAAATAGGATTCCGGAACAAAACCCGCAAGAAAACTTGAAAATTTCAAGGCAAAGTCACCCCTCGACTGGAAAATATAAAACCTTGAATATCTCGGAAACGGAGGCAGCTAGAGGGTCCAAACTTGCACTTTTTCAAATGGCTGTAACTCGAAAACTACGCCAGCTAGAGAGTTGATTTGGGTCTTCAAATGCAGCTTGTACCATGCCCTAAAAACCAAAAATATGATTCCGGAAAAAAAACCGCAAGAAAACTTGAAAATTTCAAGGCAAAGTCACCCCTCGACAGGAAAATGTAAAACCTTGAATATCTCGGAAACGGAGGCAGCTAGAGGGTCCAAACTTGCACTTTTTCAAATGGCTGTAACTCGAAAACTACGCCAGCTAGAGAGTTGATTTTGGTCTTAAAATGCAGCTTGTACCATGCCCTAAAAACCAAAAATATGATTCCGGAACAAAACCCGCAAGAAAACTTGAAAATTTCAAGGCAAAGTCACCCCTCGACTGGAAAATATAAAACCTTGAATATCTCGGAAACGGAGGCAGCTAGAGGGTCCAAACTTGCACTTTTTCAAATGGCTGTAACTCGAAAACTACGGCAGCTAGAGAGTTGATTTGGGTCTTCAAATGCAGCTTGTACCATGCCCTAAAAACCAAAAATAGGATTCCGGAACAAAACCCGCAAGAAAACTTGAAAATTTCAAGGCAAAGTCACCCCTCGACTGGAAAATATAAAACCTTGAATATCTCGGAAACGGAGGCAGCTAGAGGGTCCAAACTTGCACTTTTTCAAATGGCTGTAACTCGAAAACTACGCCAGCTAGAGAGTTGATTTTGGTCTTAAAATGCAGCTTGTACCATGCCCTAAAAACCAAAAATAGGATTCCGGAACAAAACCCGCAAGAAAACTTGAAAATTTCAAGGCAAAGTCACCCCTCGACTGGAAAATATAAAGCCTTGAATATCTCGGAAACGGAGGCAGCTAGAGGGTCCAAACTTGCACTTTTTCAAATGGCTGTAACTCGAAAACTACGCCAGCTAGAGAGTTGATTTGGGTCTTCAAATGCAGCTTGTACCATGCCCTAAAAACCAAAAATATGATTCCGGAAAAAAAACCGCAAGAAAACTTGAAAATTTCAAGGCAAAGTCACCCCTCGACAGGAAAATGTAAAACCTTGAATATCTCGGAAACGGAGGCAGCTAGAGGGTCCAAACTTGCACTTTTTCAAATGGCTGTAACTCGAAAACTGCGGCCGCTAGAGAGTTGATTTGGGTCTTCAAATGCAGCTTGTACCATGCCCTAAAAACCAAAAATAGGATTCCGGAACAAAACCCGCAAGAAAACTTGAAAATTTCAAGGCAAAGTCACCCCTCGACTGGAAAATATAAAACCTTGAATATCTCGGAAACGGAGGCAGCTAGAGGGTCCAAACTTGCACTTTTTCAAATGGCTGTAACTCGAAAACTACGGCAGCTAGAGAGTTGATTTGGGTCTTCAAATGCAGCTTGTACCATGCCCTAAAAACCAAAAATAGGATTCCGGAACAAAACCCGCAAGAAAACTTGAAAATTTCAAGGCAAAGTCACCCCTCGACTGGAAAATATAAAACCTTGAATATCTCGGAAACGGAGGCAGCTAGAGGGTCCAAACTTGCACTTTTTCAAATGGCTGTAACTCGAAAACTACGCCAGCTAGAGAGTTGATTTGGGTCTTCAAATGCAGCTTGTACCATGCCCTAAAAACCAAAAATAGGATTCCGGAACAAAACCCGCAAGAAAACTTGAAAATTTCAAGGCAAAGTCACCCCTCGACTGGAAAATATAAAACCTTGAATATCTCGGAAACGGAGGCAGCTAGAGGGTCCAAACTTGCACTTTTTCAAATGGCTGTAACTCGAAAACTACGCCAGCTAGAGAGTTGATTTGGGTCTTCAAATGCAGCTTGTACCATGCCCTAAAAACCAAAAATATGATTCCGGAAAAAAAACCGCAAGAAAACTTGAAAATTTCAAGGCAAAGTCACCCCTCGACAGGAAAATGTAAAACCTTGAATATCTCGGAAACGGAGGCAGCTAGAGGGTCCAAACTTGCACTTTTTCAAATGGCTGTAACTCGAAAACTACGCCAGCTAGAGAGTTGATTTTGGTCTTAAAATGCAGCTTGTACCATGCCCTAAAAACCAAAAATAGGATTCCGGAACAAAACCCGCAAGAAAACTTGAAAATTTCAAGGCAAAGTCACCCCTCGACTGGAAAATATAAAACCTTGAATATCTCGGAAACGGAGGCAGCTAGAGGGTCCAAACTTGCACTTTTTCAAATGGCTGTAACTCGAAAACTACGGCAGCTAGAGAGTTGATTTGGGTCTTCAAATGCAGCTTGTACCATGCCCTAAAAACCAAAAATAGGATTCCGGAACAAAACCCGCAAGAAAACTTGAAAATTTCAAGGCAAAGTCACCCCTCGACTGGAAAATATAAAACCTTGAATATCTCGGAAACGGAGGCAGCTAGAGGGTCCAAACTTGCACTTTTTCAAATGGCTGTAACTCGAAAACTACGGCAGCTAGAGAGTTGATTTGGGTCTTCAAATGCAGCTTGTACCATGCCCTAAAAACCAAAAATAGGATTCCGGAACAAAACCCGCAAGAAAACTTGAAAATTTCAAGGCAAAGTCACCCCTCGACTGGAAAATATAAAACCTTGAATATCTCGGAAACGGAGGCAGCTAGAGGGTCCAAACTTGCACTTTTTCAAATGGCTGTAACTCGAAAACTGCGGCCGCTAGAGAGTTGATTTGGGTCTTCAAATGCAGCTTGTACCATGCCCTAAAAACCAAAAATAGGATTCCGGAACAAAACCCGCAAGAAAACTTGAAAATTTCAAGGCAAAGTCACCCCTCGACTGGAAAATATAAAACCTTGAATATCTCGGAAACGGAGGCAGCTAGAGGGTCCAAACTTGCACTTTTTCAAATGGCTGTAACTCGAAAACTACGCCAGCTAGAGAGTTGATTTGGGTCTTCAAATGCAGCTTGTACCATGCCCTAAAAACCAAAAATATGATTCCGGAAAAAAAACCGCAAGAAAACTTGAAAATTTCAAGGCAAAGTCACCCCTCGACAGGAAAATGTAAAACCTTGAATATCTCGGAAACGGAGGCAGCTAGAGGGTCCAAACTTGCACTTTTTCAAATGGCTGTAACTCGAAAACTACGCCAGCTAGAGAGTTGATTTTGGTCTTAAAATGCAGCTTGTACCATGCCCTAAAAACCAAAAATAGGATTCCGGAACAAAACCCGCAAGAAAACTTGAAAATTTCAAGGCAAAGTCACCCCTCGACTGGAAAATATAAAACCTTGAATATCTCGGAAACGGAGGCAGCTAGAGGGTCCAAACTTGCACTTTTTCAAATGGCTGTAACTCGAAAACTACGCCAGCTAGAGAGTTGATTTGGGTCTTCAAATGCAGCTTGTACCATGCCCTAAAAACCAAAAATATGATTCCGGAAAAAAAACCGCAAGAAAACTTGAAAATTTCAAGGCAAAGTCACCCCTCGACAGGAAAATGTAAAACCTTGAATATCTCGGAAACGGAGGCAGCTAGAGGGTCCAAACTTGCACTTTTTCAAATGGCTGTAACTCGAAAACTACGCCAGCTAGAGAGTTGATTTTGGTCTTAAAATGCAGCTTGTACCATGCCCTAAAAACCAAAAATAGGATTCCGGAACAAAACCCGCAAGAAAACTTGAAAATTTCAAGGCAAAGTCACCCCTCGACAGGAAAATGTAAAACCTTGAATATCTCGGAAACGGAGGCAGCTAGAGGGTCCAAACTTGCACTTTTTCAAATGGCTGTAACTCGAAAACTACGCCAGCTAGAGAGTTGATTTTGGTCTTAAAATGCAGCTTGTACCATGCCCTAAAAACCAAAAATATGATTCCGGAACAAAACCCGCAAGAAAACTTGAAAATTTCAAGGCAAAGTCACCCCTCGACTGGAAAATATAAAACCTTGAATATCTCGGAAACGGAGGCAGCTAGAGGGTCCAAACTTGCACTTTTTCAAATGGCTGTAACTCGAAAACTACGGCAGCTAGAGAGTTGATTTGGGTCTTCAAATGCAGCTTGTACCATGCCCTAAAAACCAAAAATAGGATTCCGGAACAAAACCCGCAAGAAAACTTGAAAATTTCAAGGCAAAGTCACCCTCGACTGGAAAATATAAAACCTTGAATATCTCGGAAACGGAGGCAGCTAGAGGGTCCAAACTTGCACTTTTTCAAATGGCTGTAACTCGAAAACTACGCCAGCTAGAGAGTTGATTTTGGTCTTAAAATGCAGCTTGTACCATGCCCTAAAAACCAAAAATAGGATTCCGGAACAAAACCCGCAAGAAAACTTGAAAATTTCAAGGCAAAGTCACCCCTCGACTGGAAAATATAAAACCTTGAATATCTCGGAAACGGAGGCAGCTAGAGGGTCCAAACTTGCACTTTTTCAAATGGCTGTAACTCGAAAACTACGCCAGCTAGAGAGTTGATTTGGGTCTTCAAATGCAGCTTGTACCATGCCCTAAAAACCAAAAATATGATTCCGGAAAAAAAACCGCAAGAAAACTTGAAAATTTCAAGGCAAAGTCACCCCTCGACAGGAAAATGTAAAACCTTGAATATCTCGGAAACGGAGGCAGCTAGAGGGTCCAAACTTGCACTTTTTCAAATGGCTGTAACTCGAAAACTGCGGCCGCTAGAGAGTTGATTTGGGTCTTCAAATGCAGCTTGTACCATGCCCTAAAAACCAAAAATAGGATTCCGGAACAAAACCCGCAAGAAAACTTGAAAATTTCAAGGCAAAGTCACCCCTCGACTGGAAAATATAAAACCTTGAATATCTCGGAAACGGAGGCAGCTAGAGGGTCCAAACTTGCACTTTTTCAAATGGCTGTAACTCGAAAACTACGGCAGCTAGAGAGTTGATTTGGGTCTTCAAATGCAGCTTGTACCATGCCCTAAAAACCAAAAATAGGATTCCGGAACAAAACCCGCAAGAAAACTTGAAAATTTCAAGGCAAAGTCACCCCTCGACTGGAAAATATAAAACCTTGAATATCTCGGAAACGGAGGCAGCTAGAGGGTCCAAACTTGCACTTTTTCAAATGGCTGTAACTCGAAAACTGCGGCCGCTAGAGAGTTGATTTGGGTCTTCAAATGCAGCTTGTACCATGCCCTAAAAACCAAAAATAGGATTCCGGAACAAAACCCGCAAGAAAACTTGAAAATTTCAAGGCAAAGTCACCCCTCGACTGGAAAATATAAAACCTTGAATATCTCGGAAACGGAGGCAGCTAGAGGGTCCAAACTTGCACTTTTTCAAATGGCTGTAACTCGAAAACTACGCCAGCTAGAGAGTTGATTTGGGTCTTCAAATGCAGCTTGTACCATGCCCTAAAAACCAAAAATATGATTCCGGAAAAAAAACCGCAAGAAAACTTGAAAATTTCAAGGCAAAGTCACCCCTCGACAGGAAAATGTAAAACCTTGAATATCTCGGAAACGGAGGCAGCTAGAGGGTCCAAACTTGCACTTTTTCAAATGGCTGTAACTCGAAAACTACGCCAGCTAGAGAGTTGATTTTGGTCTTAAAATGCAGCTTGTACCATGCCCTAAAAACCAAAAATAGGATTCCGGAACAAAACCCGCAAGAAAACTTGAAAATTTCAAGGCAAAGTCACCCCTCGACTGGAAAATATAAAACCTTGAATATCTCGGAAACGGAGGCAGCTAGAGGGTCCAAACTTGCACTTTTTCAAATGGCTGTAACTCGAAAACTACGGCAGCTAGAGAGTTGATTTGGGTCTTCAAATGCAGCTTGTACCATGCCCTAAAAACCAAAAATAGGATTCCGGAACAAAACCCGCAAGAAAACTTGAAAATTTCAAGGCAAAGTCACCCCTCGACTGGAAAATATAAAACCTTGAATATCTCGGAAACGGAGGCAGCTAGAGGGTCCAAACTTGCACTTTTTCAAATGGCTGTAACTCGAAAACTACGGCAGCTAGAGAGTTGATTTGGGTCTTCAAATGCAGCTTGTACCATGCCCTAAAAACCAAAAATAGGATTCCGGAACAAAACCCGCAAGAAAACTTGAAAATTTCAAGGCAAAGTCACCCCTCGACTGGAAAATATAAAACCTTGAATATCTCGGAAACGGAGGCAGCTAGAGGGTCCAAACTTGCACTTTTTCAAATGGCTGTAACTCGAAAACTGCGGCCGCTAGAGAGTTGATTTGGGTCTTCAAATGCAGCTTGTACCATGCCCTAAAAACCAAAAATAGGATTCCGGAACAAAACCCGCAAGAAAACTTGAAAATTTCAAGGCAAAGTCACCCCTCGACTGGAAAATATAAAACCTTGAATATCTCGGAAACGGAGGCAGCTAGAGGGTCCAAACTTGCACTTTTTCAAATGGCTGTAACTCGAAAACTACGCCAGCTAGAGAGTTGATTTGGGTCTTCAAATGCAGCTTGTACCATGCCCTAAAAACCAAAAATATGATTCCGGAAAAAAAACCGCAAGAAAACTTGAAAATTTCAAGGCAAAGTCACCCCTCGACAGGAAAATGTAAAACCTTGAATATCTCGGAAACGGAGGCAGCTAGAGGGTCCAAACTTGCACTTTTTCAAATGGCTGTAACTCGAAAACTACGCCAGCTAGAGAGTTGATTTTGGTCTTAAAATGCAGCTTGTACCATGCCCTAAAAACCAAAAATAGGATTCCGGAACAAAACCCGCAAGAAAACTTGAAAATTTCAAGGCAAAGTCACCCCTCGACTGGAAAATATAAAACCTTGAATATCTCGGAAACGGAGGCAGCTAGAGGGTCCAAACTTGCACTTTTTCAAATGGCTGTAACTCGAAAACTACGGCAGCTAGAGAGTTGATTTGGGTCTTCAAATGCAGCTTGTACCATGCCCTAAAAACCAAAAATAGGATTCCGGAACAAAACCCGCAAGAAAACTTGAAAATTTCAAGGCAAAGTCACCCCTCGACTGGAAAATATAAAACCTTGAATATCTCGGAAACGGAGGCAGCTAGAGGGTCCAAACTTGCACTTTTTCAAATGGCTGTAACTCGAAAACTACGGCAGCTAGAGAGTTGATTTGGGTCTTCAAATGCAGCTTGTACCATGCCCTAAAAACCAAAAATAGGATTCCGGAACAAAACCCGCAAGAAAACTTGAAAATTTCAAGGCAAAGTCACCCCTCGACTGGAAAATATAAAACCTTGAATATCTCGGAAACGGAGGCAGCTAGAGGGTCCAAACTTGCACTTTTTCAAATGGCTGTAACTCGAAAACTACGGCAGCTAGAGAGTTGATTTGGGTCTTCAAATGCAGCTTGTACCATGCCCTAAAAACCAAAAATAGGATTCCGGAACAAAACCCGCAAGAAAACTTGAAAATTTCAAGGCAAAGTCACCCCTCGACTGGAAAATATAAAACCTTGAATATCTCGGAAACGGAGGCAGCTAGAGGGTCCAAACTTGCACTTTTTCAAATGGCTGTAACTCGAAAACTGCGGCCGCTAGAGAGTTGATTTGGGTCTTCAAATGCAGCTTGTACCATGCCCTAAAAACCAAAAATAGGATTCCGGAACAAAACCCGCAAGAAAACTTGAAAATTTCAAGGCAAAGTCACCCCTCGACTGGAAAATATAAAACCTTGAATATCTCGGAAACGGAGGCAGCTAGAGGGTCCAAACTTGCACTTTTTCAAATGGCTGTAACTCGAAAACTACGCCAGCTAGAGAGTTGATTTGGGTCTTCAAATGCAGCTTGTACCATGCCCTAAAAACCAAAAATATGATTCCGGAAAAAAAACCGCAAGAAAACTTGAAAATTTCAAGGCAAAGTCACCCCTCGACAGGAAAATGTAAAACCTTGAATATCTCGGAAACGGAGGCAGCTAGAGGGTCCAAACTTGCACTTTTTCAAATGGCTGTAACTCGAAAACTACGCCAGCTAGAGAGTTGATTTTGGTCTTAAAATGCAGCTTGTACCATGCCCTAAAAACCAAAAATAGGATTCCGGAACAAAACCCGCAAGAAAACTTGAAAATTTCAAGGCAAAGTCACCCCTCGACTGGAAAATATAAAACCTTGAATATCTCGGAAACGGAGGCAGCTAGAGGGTCCAAACTTGCACTTTTTCAAATGGCTGTAACTCGAAAACTACGGCAGCTAGAGAGTTGATTTGGGTCTTCAAATGCAGCTTGTACCATGCCCTAAAAACCAAAAATAGGATTCCGAACAAAACCCGCAAGAAAACTTGAAAATTTCAAGGCAAAGTCACCCCTCGACTGGAAAATATAAAACCTTGAATATCTCGGAAACGGAGGCAGCTAGAGGGTCCAAACTTGCACTTTTTCAAATGGCTGTAACTCGAAAACTACGGCAGCTAGAGAGTTGATTTGGGTCTTCAAATGCAGCTTGTACCATGCCCTAAAAACCAAAAATAGGATTCCGGAACAAAACCCGCAAGAAAACTTGAAAATTTCAAGGCAAAGTCACCCCTCGACTGGAAAATATAAAACCTTGAATATCTCGGAAACGGAGGCAGCTAGAGGGTCCAAACTTGCACTTTTTCAAATGGCTGTAACTCGAAAACTACGCCAGCTAGAGAGTTGATTTGGGTCTTCAAATGCAGCTTGTACCATGCCCTAAAAACCAAAAATAGGATTCCGGAACAAAACCCGCAAGAAAACTTGAAAATTTCAAGGCAAAGTCACCCCTCGACTGGAAAATATAAAACCTTGAATATCTCGGAAACGGAGGCAGCTAGAGGGTCCAAACTTGCACTTTTTCAAATGGCTGTAACTCGAAAACTGCGGCCGCTAGAGAGTTGATTTGGGTCTTCAAATGCAGCTTGTACCATGCCCTAAAAACCAAAAATAGGATTCCGGAACAAAACCCGCAAGAAAACTTGAAAATTTCAAGGCAAAGTCACCCCTCGACTGGAAAATATAAAACCTTGAATATCTCGGAAACGGAGGCAGCTAGAGGGTCCAAACTTGCACTTTTTCAAATGGCTGTAACTCGAAAACTACGGCAGCTAGAGAGTTGATTTGGGTCTTCAAATGCAGCTTGTACCATGCCCTAAAAACCAAAAATAGGATTCCGGAACAAAACCCGCAAGAAAACTTGAAAATTTCAAGGCAAAGTCACCCCTCGACTGGAAAATATAAAACCTTGAATATCTCGGAAACGGAGGCAGCTAGAGGGTCCAAACTTGCACTTTTTCAAATGGCTGTAACTCGAAAACTACGGCAGCTAGAGAGTTGATTTGGGTCTTCAAATGCAGCTTGTACCATGCCCTAAAAACCAAAAATAGGATTCCGGAACAAAACCCGCAAGAAAACTTGAAAATTTCAAGGCAAAGTCACCCCTCGACTGGAAAATATAAAACCTTGAATATCTCGGAAACGGAGGCAGCTAGAGGGTCCAAACTTGCACTTTTTCAAATGGCTGTAACTCGAAAACTACGGCAGCTAGAGAGTTGATTTGGGTCTTCAAATGCAGCTTGTACCATGCCCTAAAAACCAAAAATAGGATTCCGGAACAAAACCCGCAAGAAAACTTGAAAATTTCAAGGCAAAGTCACCCCTCGACTGGAAAATATAAAACCTTGAATATCTCGGAAACGGAGGCAGCTAGAGGGTCCAAACTTGCACTTTTTCAAATGGCTGTAACTCGAAAACTACGGCAGCTAGAGAGTTGATTTGGGTCTTCAAATGCAGCTTGTACCATGCCCTAAAAACCAAAAATAGGATTCCGGAACAAAACCCACAAGAAAACTTGAAAATTTCAAGGCAAAGTCACCCCTCGACTGGAAAATATAAACCTTGAATATCTCGGAAACGGAGGCAGCTAGAGGGTCCAAACTTGCACTTTTTCAAATGGCTGTAACTCGAAAACTACGGCAGCTAGAGAGTTGATTTGGGTCTTCAAATGCAGCTTGTACCATGCCCTAAAAACCAAAAATATGATTCCGGAAAAAAAAC